>APFE030636136.1:0-28560 GCA_000404065.3 Pinus taeda
TCTCCAAGTGGAAGTAGGAACTATCAGAGAGAGGACACTAATCAAGACCCCAAAAGATGACTCACCTCCCTTCAATCATCTATATATGGATCCCTCATCACAGAGATCTAGAGGCTGGAATTTTGTATCTTATAGAGAAGTGTTGTTGGTTTTCTGGTGAACATTCATAGTGTTGGGTGATCTAAGCTTTGCTTGAGGTGAAGAAGGGCTTTCTAGCTGGGGGATGATGCTAGGACAGAACATATGGTTGTAATCCTCTTGCTAATTTTCATCTTAATAAAGATATTCAAGTTTTTCTCCATATTCTTGTATGTTTACTTATATATGCATTTGTATGGTTAACACACATCTGGTCCTGTGTTATTTATGAATATAGATATTTGTTCTTCGATAGTAGTATGTTGCTATGATTCCACATGTGCTATTTGAAGTTGGGTAGACGAAGAAGAAGCGACAAAGCTCTATCAGGAAGAAGACGAAATTAAGCGCAAGACTAAGGTTGGTCTCCTTTGTTCCACTCCTATCGATTTTCATAAAGGAAAGCAAAAATAGACTTTACTTGTTTGTTTCTAAGATAGCTACCAGTCTTAGTGGGAATAGCAGTATCCGAGTGGACACTATTCCCGGTAACACAAAGCTGCAAGTTTGATGTGAGGAATGAGCTTTGTAGTGTCCAGTTGATGAGTTCTGATAAGATCGAGGTTGTGACGTGCATGCGACAAAACTAAGCAAAGTGACACTTGGCGGGAGGTTTCTGAGATGATCCTTGCATGTAACCTCCAACTTCTAAAAATAGATCCCTGAATCAAGGGATTCCTTTGCATGCTGCCTTGGGAGGAGCAACCCATGCGTGCAAATCAGTTTTGCTCGGTCTCGGAGGGAACCGGTCAACTCAACTACACATGCAACAGTCTACTCAGCTGGGAGGAAAAAATGCACATTTCTAGGAGGGAGTTGGGCTGGCTGCTTAGAGGGATTGCACAATTTTTTGGGAGAGCAGCTGATTGTTGCCCAGAATTGCGTAATTTTTGGGCTGAGTAGCCTTGCTGGGAGGAATTGTGCAGTTTTCTCAGTGAACAGTGATAGGCAGATTTGCGCAATTTTGGAGCCCAATAGGCTGCTAGATAGAATTGCACAATTTATGGAGGAAAGGTTGGTTTCCCTCCAGAATTGCATAATTTTTTGAGGGAGTTGCTCAGCCTACCACTGGACCAAGTCCGGTGAAACAGCCTGTGAGGGGGATGCAACAAGCTTTGATGGTCAAGCTGTCATTCTACAAGAAAATCACTAAAGCTTGTGTACTTGACAAGACAAGACATGCTACTATGAAAGGTTGGAACGGAGGCTCCAAAATGAACCTAGGGAAAAATTTTGGAGGGTGGTTGTAGCCGCTATAACACTAGGTGACACACTGGTAGAACTCCAACTCTCTGAATGGACCTTGTTCGTGAAAAACAAGTCTAACACCTCCAGAAATGTTTTTCAGTTCTCAATTCGTCTTGGTTTCCACACTTGCTTGATTGTAAGATGTAGCATCTGCCAAGCCCTTGGTCAGTCGACACACATTCCAAGCCAAGCTAACACAGTCATTTCGATTGGGGTTGAGGAGTGTATGATGCACAAGCAGTATAGTCGTTATAGTCTTAGCTTCATCTCTGGTGTTGCTCCACTGCCAGCAGGCCTAGACAGTACCCTGACGGAGTCACACAAGAACACAAGCATGGCTCCGCTGCCAGCGAGCCTGGTCAGTACCCCGAAAAAGTTACTTGCATCACCTCTCTATGCAAGAAACCTTTCTCTTCTTTTGCCTTATTCATTTTTCATTTTTTTTCAAACTTTTTTCACTTTTTCATTTTTTCATTTTTCATCTTCATAACTATGCATAGCACGTATTCATTTTAGAGGCGGAAGAAGGATCCCAACTCATTGAGAGCACAAGAGGTTGTTCCTTCAGAGAAGTAGTCTATGTATACCTATGGTGTTCTTGTTAATGTTTTCCCCCTCACCTTACTCTACTTGACTGAGATGACAAGGATTAAACCAAAACAACTGACTAGAGTAGGTGATACTAGTTAGTGCGCAACCGTTGTGTTTTCACCAAGGTTCAATTCGAACAATACATATTTTCTATTGATGTATCATGGAATGAAGACAACAAGTTCTTACATAAGAGAGCGGACAATAGATAGCCAAATGTTGATAGTTGTACAAGTCCTCTCGTACTTTACCCAACTTGTTTCAAGAGTCGCACAGGGTCCATGCGAAACTAACCTATAGACAATAACAAGCAAACAAACCAAAAATAAAAACAAGAAGCAGAAGAAAATGCAAAAGAAAAGTGAGTAAGAAAACAAACAAGCAAGCAACCTAACACACCAAGAAAGAAGCAAACATGCATGCAAGCAAACAACTCAAAAGCAAACATTACTCCTATTCCTAAGCTAACAATGCATGGGTCATCTCAAGTGAAGTGATACTTCCAATGCAGCCACTGGCGCATTGGTTGACCCATGTTGGTGAAGGCATGGTTTGCGAACATCACAATTGCACAAACCAGCAATCATGAAAGATATAACGATGAAGGCAGATACACTCCGAGCTTACAAGCAACCACAAAACATAAGATGAGTGAAAGCGCATGACATGCACTCTATGGAGCTGCCATGGTTTTGCGCTACACTACATGTAGATGTTGAGTGTATGCATTTTCTTGACTATGAATGTGCATGTGTGCTTTCTGTGTAAGATTCCTCCAATGCATGAGCGATGGGATCATGTAGTTTGAATGGAGGAAGCAAAATCTGTGTGTTTGATTGATCTTCAATGTAAAGAAGAGAGTGATGAGGAGCCTTGAGTGTTTCAACAATTTCTTGATCGGAAGTGAAACCAACCTCAAGACAGCGAGGGCCTAACATAACAATCAACTCGTGCTAAAGTGCCTCGACAGTCTGCGGGGTTTCGACTTCGTTGATAAATAGATCATCGTAGACCAGTGTCTTAGACAGATTAACAACAACTGAATCAACATCGTGATCAGATGAAGAAGTAGAGAGATCATGACAACCAAGATCAAAAAATTCAGGATGTTTGTCAGCATCCTCATGATTTGATGAATCAGGCAGAGGGGTAGATGAGAAGCAAAGATGTTCACCCTCTATGTTTTCAAGAATGACAGATGACAGATTGGATGGATTTTTAGAGGAAAATGTTTCCTCCCCGCACTGTGATGATAGAATGACATCCGACGTGTCCTGTGAATGATTGGAAGTAGAAACATCCGAAAATGAGTTTGCACAGGGGAAATCAGCGATGGAAAAATGACAAGGGATGTCAGGATAAAGCGGATGAGGCATGGCTGGAAGGGATTCACCCTTCACCATGGGTTCTTCTTTAGATTCCCACACACACTCATCATGAATGATGGTGTAGGTTGGCTGCATAACACCAACTTCGTCGACAACTTGATCCTCGTTCACAGCAGGTGAGGAGTTCGGAATGGAAGAACACAAGATAGTACAATCTATAGAATCAACAGAATGCGGGGACGGAGTTGAGGGAACAAATCCACGTGACAACCAATAGGCTTGCAAGCCAAATCTGTGCAGATATCAAGAGCAGGTGGGGTGGAGGGATGTGACAGTTCAACAGATTTGTGTGCATGATCTCCCACATCACTCCACGATGGTGGAGATGTTTGATGAGGTGAAGGCGGACAATCA
This sequence comes from Pinus taeda, assembly GCA_000404065.3. NCBI lineage: Eukaryota > Viridiplantae > Streptophyta > Pinopsida > Pinales > Pinaceae > Pinus > Pinus taeda. The sequence continues at coordinate 3,720 of APFE030636136.1, forward strand.
CTTGGGGTAGCAACTGTGTCTGCTTGTGATTGCGCAGCTCCATCACCAAAGTGTGATGAGTGAGGTTCGGATATGTGAAGAAGATACTCAAATCTTCCATAAAGAAATTCCCAATCAATTTCATCTTCGGGAAATCGGTATGCAAGATTACAAAAGCGTGTGTAAAACTGATCAATGGATTCATCGGGTGCTTTTCTTCATTTAAGAATTTCTTGATCGAGTGTTTTATGGTTAAAGTGATTGAAAGCATGGTCTATCTCTGCGACCATATGAGCAAGAGAATGAATATATTTTTCGGGCACCGTGGCACACTAGTGCATTGGGTGCCCTCGAAGCGTGTAGACGAACAGTGTGCAGGTCATGTATTCTTCAAAAATTACATGTCTTTCGCATGAGCCTACAACACCGACCGCGTGCCTAACCAAGGCTACGTGATCTCCACCATGAAACGTTTTATGTGACAAGTTATCCAAGAGCTTTTTAGAGATAATGAAGTCATTTCCATAAGACATGCACTCCGGAAGAGCAACTCTGTAGGTAGTCATGATAGATATGTAGAGATTCAAAACAGATGTGAGGACTCAGCTTGTCATCTGGCCCTCCTTATAGCACCAAAATGTTGATGGTTGTAGGAATTTATAGGGTAAGTTCCTTATATAGAACACCATAGGACACCGCTCACAAACAAATCAGAGATCAATACAACAGTGTTCTTGACGTGGTTAAAACCCTCAAAGAGGGAAACAGTCCATGACCTCAGCGAATGCGGCCAATTCAGGCAATTTATTAATAAAAGAAATAAAATTTACATAAGCTTCTCTCATGAACGGTCACCCTACAAATGACCCTCCATGCTCTTTAAATAGAGATCATGGACCAATTGGGTGTTAAGCCACGGATCAAGTGTCGGTAATACTGAGGAGAAAATGAACCATCAAATCACTTCATGTCTAGAACATATCGTAACCGTCGGATTGTAAGCTACAAATGTACAAATTAAAGAAACACACTTTACCTAACTCTACGGTAGACCAAGTTATACTTAACTATTTCCTATGTGTCGAAATATCCTAACAACGGTGCTAGACCTGCCAACATGTAAGGGTATCTCCCCGATAAGAAGTCCCAATTATATCTTAGACTGTTTGGTGTATGAGTCGCAACAGTGGGTCGTACAGTAATGCCTTGACCGCGATTTCGCATAGAGGCAAGTAAGATGTCTCTGTTGGTAGCAAGGGTGTGACAACTGCAACAAGCCAAGGAAGGTGCATGAGAGGTTCTAACACACGGGGGTTGAGATGAGTGCACTTCTTAGAAGGGAACAAACGAGAAAAGATGCATCACAACATGGAAGGAAGTTAGCTAGCAATCCAAAGTGATGTTTAAGCCAACAACACATTTCAGAAAGATTCATACATACATACACAGAAATAGCTATACATGCATGCGTAAGCAAACAGATTGATATATCATTTAGAGTAAATAGATAGTTGAAATAAAATACAACATATGCATGAAATATGTTGGCTCTTGTTATATTAAGAAGTGTAAGTTCCAGTCATACAATACATCCATGTCCAACCACTAGTTCCGATAGTGGAAAGTTACAGCCACAACCGCCTGCTCCTCCAAAGAGATATACTAGCTCTACGTAGTGGAGAAGCCAAGGCTCATTACAATATTGTCCAAGCTCTCTCTAAGATAGTCCTATCGGAAGCTTGGCTAACAAAAATACTTTACAATGAGTTATGAGGTTCTATTTATAGCAAAGGGTAGGGTGACCCTTAACATTCCCCTTTGTGGTAGTTCATCTATCCTCATGACTCTTCATCTACTCCATGACTGTTACATCCAACTATCGACACTTGAACTTCCACTTGACGAGATGTTGCATTACAATGCACATGTGATCATGTGAGAGAAAATGGCTTGAGCAAGCCATGCAAGACATCACTAGCACTCAGTCCATTGTGGTGAGACCAACTCTTTGACATTCTTGTGATGGTGAAGGTGGTGAGTTGATGCCAAGCTTGATCGTCTATGATGGTGTGCATGCACTCCATGGTGACATCTTACTAAAGTGAACTCTTGCCTCCGTTGCATCTGGGTGCATTCGTATGACTCCTCCATCCAACTCATCTGCTAGCATGCACATGGTCCTCTTCGGTGCAGCCAAACTGGAAACACATTGATGCATAGTGTCTATGCTGATCTTCCAGTGTGTGCTGGTGGTCATGTGCATCAACTGTCAACTTCATGTTCAGTTCCAGTTGGACTTGCTTCTTTTCTTTACCTTGGTGATTGTACTGAATGGGTGGGATTGCATGTGTGCACTCAATGACATGCATGTTTTTGCATTCCCTTGCATGCGATCAATAACACTGCTCACCTTGTCTGCTCCCTTCCAGCTGTTGGGATGAATCTATAACTTGTGCAGATGCAGTTTCATCCGTATGTGCATGTTGTGCCCCTTGTTGTACCTGTTCCTACTACAACTCATTTTCTCATCAATGCAGCTCTTGTTCTTCCTTGAGTTGTTGCTTTAGCAAATTCAACTCCCTCTTAGTTCCTTCCTTTGCCCTTGCGTGACCGTCTTGTCACGTCGTCACCTCGTAGCCTCAATCTCCAAAGCTACTTTCGTCACGAGTGGATCTACTTTGGACTTGTAGCTTTGCTTCGCCTCTACGTTGTCAACAACCTTCCTCTTGCATCCGTTGCGAGCAGATGTGATGCCTTTTGCTGCTGTGATGTTGCTACTCACTGTGATGTTGCTGCCATATTATCTTAATGTCCTTATCTGTGAACAACTTGATGTCTTCACAGGTAGGGAAGCTCATAGAAACTTGCTTGGTTGCAAACCCCGTTGTGATCTCAATGGTGTCCTTTAACTCTTCTCTCCTAAAGGCCATTGTACTTGTGCTGCTGAGAGACAAACGAACACCTGTGATCCCTGAAGGAATAACAACACTCATGGAAAGAAATATGATAGTCAAAAACCAAAACAAACTTGAGAACTAACTTGCAACATGCCTATATCACTGATCATGATGGTTGCGCAATTTCCGTCGAGAGGTTGGGAGTCTGACTGCCAAAAATACGCAAGGCACAGTTTGGGTTGTTTAGAGGCTAACTGAGTGTTGGAACTGTGTAATGCACAGTCCATCCTCACCTGCTGAGGACTGAAACTGCGTAATGCACAATTTTAGTCAGTAGTGACATGCAACCAGCAAAGTGCATTGCGCAGTTTCCAGGGCCAACAGGACACTGCTCCAAGAATTGCACAATGAAAGCTTGAAGGTCAGTGCCTAGCTAGGCTTATGCAATTTCTGGAGGGAAGGAAGAGACTTCACTTCTGGAAATGCGTAGTGCTAGCTAGGAAAGGCGCGGTCCGGGCCAAGGTAGCCTAGTTCGGCCAACGGGCGATTGAAAGCATGAGAAGTCTAAATGCATGGTGAGATGAGTGCAAACGAGAGTGAATGATCATTCATGCAAACATCAAGTGCAGGATTCGGAAAACGGGAAAGCATGAATGTGTGTGAAGCGAGTCGACGCAACGACGACCATCCATGCAAAACAGTGTCATGCATGCGATAGCACTGAGATGCAAACGAAAACTGAAACAGTGCTAGTACAAGCTAGTATGCATGCAAATGATAGAAAGCGCTCACTGAAATCAAGAATACAACATTCACACAAAGCGAAACACAAAAAGCGACAGAAACGCAGCGCAATTCATGAGCAGCGGGCTTACCCCAAGACAGCTAAGATGAATGTGCTGACGACTCCTAGATGAAATGTGGGATGCCAGAGCCGCAAGATCGATGTAAGGAATGAGCTTTGCAGCGTCTAGTTGATAAGTTTTGATAAGATCGAGGTTGTGATACACATGCCACAAATCTAGGAAAAGCGACACTTGGCGAGAGGTTTCTGAGATGATCCTTGCATGTAACCTCCAACTGCTAAAAATAGATCCCTAAATCAAGGGATTCCTTTGCATGCTGCCTTGGGAGGAGTAGCACATGCATGCAAATCAGTTTTGTTCGGTCTTGTAGGGAATCTGTTAAAATTGGAAACTAGGGCCAAACTCCATGTGGGTCATCTTATTAATGCCAGCTGATATTTTTATTGGATCACTCTCATTGAGAGGCGTAGGATTGATCTAAATATCATCTGATTCCGATAAGTATTTATGAAGTTATGAATTTATCTATGTTATAAAACAAATTGTCAAGTTGGCCAGCATCCTATGTAGGCTTAGAAGCCCAATAGACGTGTCCATTCATCATCCACGTTTTAGTATAAATAGGAGAGGAATTGAAGTCATTTGAGACACACTCTTCATGTGATCTCCTCCTCTCCATGTCTTGGGTTTTTGGTGAAGGAGAGACACAAAAGAAGATATGTTGGGACAAGTGAATGATGCCCTAGCTTATACGCAGATGATGCCCTAGCTTATGCACTATAGTGGAAACTCCTAGCCGTAGTAAGGGAAGGAATTCATACGATCTAATGGAGACACCTAGCCGCAGTAAGGGAAGACATCATATGTTGTAACAAAGACTCTCTAAACACAATCTATACGCAACAATATATACGCACAACATGGAGCACTTATATGTTGTCCAACATAAAGGGTAGCTGCAGTAAAATAAGGGAAGTCGTAGGCATAAAGGGTAGCTGCAGTAAAATAAAGGAAGCCGTAGTCATAAAGGGTAGCCATAACGATATAAAGGAAGGTGCAGTCAAGACCTCACATGTATGGAAGCAGATCTGCACTGCAGGAAGAATGACGTTGATCTCAGGAAAGTACAGGTTCTTGGTATCAAGGTGCAAGTTCATATGATAAGGGTTTTGGTGAAGTAATGAGGATGAAAATCAAACCCTTGCAACCCGCACTACTGAAAAATCACTTCAGACCTACCTTCTAAACAACCTTAACACATGAAATATAAATGTATATGGGTACTCTCTCAAACACTGTCTCAGCGAAATGGAGATTACATTAAGTGATTATCTTAGTCATGCATATATATATGACTGTCTTGGCATAATAGTCACAATGATGAAATATGTGATACTCGACATACCTGTGACCCGAAGGAAATATCTTCGAATGAATAAATCAGAGAAGGCTAATGATGATCTCAGTATATCTATGAGCAACATCTCGACATACCTGTAGGTGCTGTCATCAACCAGATGGAGTTGAAGGGTCTTAAATCCTGTAACAAGGATCTCAGCATACACTTATATTTGTTTCTATTAACTTGCTTACCTCAATCATGAACAATCTCAGATCATGATGATGAAAGATGCAGCATGATGTGCATGTTAGTAAAGGGCAGCATGATGATGAAAGATGCAGCATGATGGGCATGTTAGTAAATGACAACATGATGATGAAAGATGTAGCATGATGGTCATGTTAGTAAAGGGAAACCTGAAGATGAAAGATGAAGCATGATGGGCATGTTAGGAAAGGACAACATGATGATGAAAGATGCAACATGATGGGCATGTTAGTAAAGGGAAGCATGATGATGAAGATGCGGCATAATAAGGAGCAGCATGATGATGAAGCAGATGAGAGAAGCGCAACACTATGATGGTACAACATGGTGCCACACGGTAAGGTGCAGCAAATGGACAAAATGCAACACTACGAAAGGTGAAGCTGTCACCTTGGAGAATCAGTTGAAGCAGAATGTCTTCAACTAATCTCATGTATCATCGTTATAGGAAATGACCTATGCTCAGATCTAAATAAGTCAAAGTGTTGACTTCTGTTGTAAATGTACTATCTCTCTCTGCTGAACCTTGAAGAACATAAAAGAAGAATTGATTAAGGGTTTCCCCACATTGGGGTTTGTCCCTGGCTAGCGCCACATCTTGTGTCCTCTTGTCTTGGTTTGTCTTCTGCAATTTATATTTATATTCTATCTACAATTTACTTTATGCTAATGTGATTACTAATCTGACAGTAAAAATTAAATAAATTGCTCTAGCATAGAACATACCTAATGTTAACATGGTATCAGAGCTGAGGTGAAGATAATGCCCAAGCAAGAGTGAAAGAGAAATCACCGAAGATAGTTGGGACAGGACAAAAGGATCAATGGCTTCCTCATCCCTCTTCAAATTCACTGAGGGAGAAGTCGAAGCAGAGAATATTATTAGAATGGTGCAACGGAAGTTTCTGATGGCCTACCTTAAGATCACTTCATTGGAAGACCGAATCTCAGGGTGGGAGGAAAGGCGGATGCCTTGGTTGCAATAAGTTTGGCCATTGTGCGAAGGAGTGTCTAAATGGAAAAGGCACATCTCTTGACGAAGATAACAATCATTCTAGGGACATATTCAATGATTAGAGGAATGACAAGTAATGCAGGTCATCAAGGAAACGGCCAACTCTTCAAAGAAAGCAAGGAACCCCAGTGCTTCAAGGCACTTCAACGGAGAGATGGGTGCACCCTCTAATTTGGTAGAGATGGAAAAAATCATGGGATTATACTTGGAGCCGATGCCACCTATCTCAGAAAGAGTGTAGGGAATGTTATCCCTCAATTGAATGAGGGTAACTCAATTCATTTACAAAATCTCTTTTATGTACCTGATCGCAAGAAGAACCTAGTGTCCATTTCAGCAATGGAAGTCAAAGGTTTTAGGGTGGCACTCATCGATGGAAAGATACGTGTTTGAAAATAGAATTTTTAAAGATGTTTTTGAGTTCAGGGTTGTATCATGTTGCAGGAAGTCCGCTGGGGACCATGCCCATTGACACAACATCGGAGGTCTATGAGTCAAATGGTGGCAAGGATGCCTGAATTCAAAAAGAGCATGAAAGCACATGTCTGAGATGTACCAAAAGAAAATATTACAAGGGAACCATTCCCCTCATGTAGTAGGTCCACAAGTTTGGAACAACCCGAGGAGTTTGAGATTCATGATTGGGAATCTCATATAGGTGAAAGAAAGTCCTCTATGGCTTGAAGTAAAACTCTTCGGGCATAGTATGAGATGATTGATAGTTGTCAGATGAAGCTGAGACTAGGAGTGAAACTGATCCAAACCATTACTTGAAGATTGTGGATGATTAGCCTCTCATACCGACACCTTATAAGGATGACCTATTTCTGACAGGTGCAGACCCTCTCATTTGCAGAAGTAAGAGGGAGTTGGATTCCAGATGTGAAATGATAAACTGCAAGCCTGTGACTACCTCGAAGATCTTAAAGTTATATGGTAGTGATGTCGGACAAGATTTGGGAAATGCCTCTGAGTTTCATAAACTCATTCGCGTTGATGTTCTTGGTGAAGTTCTGTCCGGACATATGTTTTTCAGTTAGCATGGTGAACTCATATTTGGTTGAGCCTCAATAGATTGCTGCTAAGAATTTTCTAAGATATCTTCGAGGCACAATCTCTCATGGGTTAAGATACACTGCCGGAAATATGAAACTGCATGATTATTCGAACACTGATTGGGCAGGAAGTGTGGAGGATCACTAGAGAACTTCTCAGCGCTGGTTCTCTTTGGATTCTGCGTCGATATCATGGATGAGCAGGAAGAAGAAGTTGGTTGTTATAACCATTGCAGAGACTGAATACATAACTACGAGTATGACCTCGTATGAAGCTGCTTGGCTGAGGAAGCTCTTCAGTGAGCTATTTTTACACATGATGAATACCACTGTGATTCTCTGTGACAACCAAAGGCAATATTCAATAATTGAGGAATCCCGTATTCAATGATTGCTCCAGTAGATAGACATCAGATACTACCTTATCTGGGATATGGTGTGTCAATGAGCAAGGAGGCTCCATCACTGTGAGATGATGTACAGGTCGCTACACTTTGTCAAAGCCCTTGGGGAAAGATCAAATCTATGATTTTTCCAAATGACTTGGAGTAGTCGAGAGACACTTGTAAAAGGGTCCTGCATGTTGCATACATTGAGCTCTGGGAGCTCTGAGGTCTTGGGGTTCTTACTAGAGCAATATACGACCACAGGGTGACTCACCCTCCTATTATAGACATATTATATGTCCATAAACCGACGGCTTCTAAGTCCCTAAAATTGTTGTTTCATGCCCTAAAGGAACAAGGTCAGCTGATTACATCATCTCCTAGAAGTTCTCCACAGAAAACTGCTCAGAACTGGTCAAAACTAGACCATACAGACTACCCAGTGCTAAGGGTGCGATGCATCTCACCTGCCTAGTGTAAAAAGTGCGATGCATCTCACCTGCCCTTATGTAGGGTGCAATGGGCAAGAGTAGACAAATGGCAGAGACAGTTTGCAAGGTGGATGATCATGGAATCTTCCATAAACTTCTCCTATGACACTTGCCTCTCTCAATTCACCCAAGGATGAGTAAGAGATCATCAATCTCCAAGTGGAATCAAGAACTATCAGAGAGAAGACACTAATTAGAATCCCAGAAGCTGACTCACCCCCTTTCAATCATCTATATATGGATCCCTCATCCCAAAGATCCATAGGCTGAAATTTTGTATCTTGTAAGGAAGTGTTGTTATTTTCCTGGTGGAATTTCATAGTGTTGGGTGATCTAAGCTTTTCATGAGGTGAAGAAGGGATTTCATGCTGGGAGGATGACGCTGGGTCAAATCAATTGGTTGTAATCCTCTCTTCTACTCTTTTATCAATAAAGTTATTCAAGTTTTCCCCCACTTTTTTGTATGTTTGATGATATATGCATTTGTGTGGTCAATATATATCTGGTCCTATATTGTTTACGATTGTAGATCTCTGCACTTTAGAGGTATTATGCTGCTTTGACTTTACAAGTATTCATTGAAGCGGAGTGGTCAAGAAAGGAGCGGCAAAGGCCTGTCAGAGAGGAGAAGGAACAAGCAAGGAACCAAGTGAGAGATCGAGGTTGGTATTCTTCGCTCCTCCCTTATCTACTTCTCGTAAAGGAAAATAATAGTAACTTTAATCTGTTTGTTTCTAAGATAGCTACCCATCTTAGTGGGACTAGCAGTTCTGCATAGACACTAGATTTCCCGATAACAAAATGATGACTCTGTTGGGGAGCGAATAGCTTGTTTGCTTGTCTATATTTGTTTGCTTTATAAACTTACAGACAGAGCCTGAAGTCAAGCCAGCTAGCCTTCGAACTGTACTTTCTACGCAAGTGCAAAGTAGATCAATGTTGCTTCAGTCTATCTCCGGGTTTTGTTTATAAACTGAACGATAGATTTGCAAACATCCTAATTGCCCTGGTGGTGGCTCAGTAGCCTCATTAGATCAGCCCCTGTGATTTGTATTTACTGACTATCATTTGCTCGACCTAAACCCCTGAACTGAGCTGCAAACTGTGACCCGGAACCAAGTTGAAGTCTCGTCCCTGGACCATCGCACCTTCTCCTCTTAGGAAACTGGATGCATCGCACCTCCCGAGTGCAGTAGGTGCGCTGCATCGCACTTTCCCTATGTTGCAGGTGCGATGATCAGATAATACCTCATCTGCCTCCAAATTTTGGTTTCTTGTTCACTCTCTTCAGCTTTATTCAGGAGTTTTTCTGTCTGTGATCAGTACACCTCTGTGGAAACTCCCTTCCTTTGCATGATTCAGCCTCCCTAGTACAAAGAATTGTGAATGTTTTTATGTATTGTGCACCATTTACAGTTCTCTTTTACAAAGAAGTAGCGTAATCAAACTGTCGTCTTTTGATTTGAAAGTGTTGCAAGTGTCGTTTTCAGTCAAAGAAAAGAATCCCACTGTTCTGGATGGTTGCTTACACTGTTACTCTTGTATTTGATTTGAATTTATAGTTTTTCAAGTGTCGAAAGCAATTTTCAGTTCAAAATCGCAAAGTGTCGTCATTATATTCCTTTCATATTTTGAAAAGAAAATCATTAATACTATCGCTTGAAACGATTCAGATTTGTACTTAGCATTCTTTCTGTCATTCACACATTAAGAAAGCGAAAACAAATACATGCATGTGCATTTGCATTTAGACTGCTTGTTGATTTAGAACAGTGCATCTAGTGTGTGCTCTCTGCTCTATGTTGAAAGATTCTTGCTTCTCTTTCCTTAGTACCTAGGATTTTCATTGCAAAAAATAAGATTAAACGACTGTTTATCATCTTAGGTTGCATTTTAGGAATTGTATATTTACATCACGCAGTGAACCTGAAAGGCAAACTTCTTAAGAAAGATCAACTTTAAAATAAATTCAATGAACATAAAAACGCTTTGGAACCTAACGCACAACATTTAGAAGTCTAGGCTAGAGACGTATTCCAGCGTCATAAAGCCTGGTAACTATCGCTTTCATCGTAGGTTGGGTGATTCCTCCTCTTTGAGACAAAAAGTTCTAGTACGGACTTGTGCTCCCACGTACCGTCGAGTGTATTTTGGGAGACCACAATAGGCTATATCCTTATCCTTAGGAAGCCGTGTCTGCCACCCTATCGATTGCAATGCACTGAACACAACATTCAGGAAGATTGACTGCCATACCGTAAAAAGTATTCTGCAGTTTTGTGATTGGTTTGGTAATCCCTCTGTCTAGATTTCCAAAGTAGTCTCTTTCGTTCCTTTTTAGACTCCTTAAAGGAAAAGGTCCATCTCAGCACTTGTCACTTCAGGTTCATTAAAAATTGAAGGTGATAGAGTCATCTTTAGCTTTTTCTCGACTCTTAAAAATTGAAAAAGCAAGTTGTGTCAAAGCGTCTAAAATTTATTTTAATCGGAATAACATCACTGTCCCCTCGTTGGTCCTATGTTGAGAAAGAATGGAGTCCACCAACCAAGGAGTTCCCCTTGAAGGAAATCCTAGTCCTTTCTCCTCTTGGGGAGATGTTGGTGCACCCCATATGTCCACATTGTCTCTCCCAGGACTGACAATCGACTTGCCAATATGGCTTTTCTCGACTTCTGTCGTTCAAACCACCGCGATTCCTAAGCAATCAAATTAGCAAATAGATGATACTAGAGTTACCCCCCAACCTTCTACTTCGCTCGCTTCTCCCTCCCTTCCTTCCTCTTCGCTTGGTAAAGCTGATAAGGCTAAAAACCAAGTAACTGAGAAGAAGAAGAAAGGGAATGAGAAAGAGAAGAAGAAGAAGGAGCCAAAGGCGAAAAGGGGCAACTGTGCGTCGTCTAGTGAAAATCTACACACTGCACCGTCCAAGCCTAAATCTCCATGTGTCATTTGCAAGGGAGACCATTATCAGCGAGATTGTCCTTGCATCCCTCGGATCTTAAGGGACTGGTCTCCCTGTTTGCCCAACCCAGTGTCATCAACCTCTGACAGTCATGTTGAGAGTACATCGTCAACTAGTGAAAACGAAGTCTGTGGACAGAAAGGAAAATGTAAATTTCCCTACAAACTATGTGAAGACAATCATGTCGTCCATCGTTGTCCCTTCTTGGACGAATCTAAAAGAGTTTTGGATGACCGTCCTGCTTCACCGCTACGGCTTCCTCCTAGGTATAAGAAACTCTTGCCGAGTCCATAGCTAGTTGAAAATCTGACTAACACAACTTTGTTGTCAGTCGAAGCATCTGTCATTGAAGATAAACCCGCCGAATCCATACTAGACGAAAGTCAAAAGGTTGAGGCGGCAGTCAACCTGGTCTTGTCTTCGGAAGGTCCATCTTCAAATGATACAGTCACTGAAGAGAATGAGCACGACACCGTTCAATTTTTTTTTGTAAACACAGACTCTGATGAGCATGGGGGCAATCTACCCATTCCTTTACTGCAGGAAGGAAGTTCGTCAGAGTCATATCTGGCCGTCTATTCGGTCCCACCTCCGAGAAACCTAGTCGTTTCCTTCGATTGGAATCTACTAGGCAGACCCCGTTTACCGTCTAATGTGCCATTTCGAATCATTGTTCAAGCTTATAGAATGGTCATGGTCGGTACCATCATAGATGAAGGGGCTTCTGTGAGTATCCTTTCCTCAACTGCTTGGAAAGCGCTTGGTTCACCATCGCTCCTGCCTGAGATGCGAAATCTAACAGGCTTTGATAAAGGAACCAGTCGACCGTTAGGCTTCCAAGTTTGCCTATAACTTTGAGAGGGAAAACCGTTTATCTGAACGTAATGGTAGTCTAAGGACCTTTAGATTATAATCTTCTCCTTGGATGCGACTATATTTATAGCATAGAAGCCATTGTCTCCTCACTCTTTCGAGTAATGTGTTTTCTGCATGAAGGCCAACTTTCATTCCCCGACTCACACATAACTAATAGTCAAATGCCATCCCTAACTGGTCTTTTCACGCAAGGAATGTCTCATCAATCTCCAGTCCATCCACCTGAATAATGCGAGTAATTCGGTGGCCATGACTGAAACCCGGGGGGTATGCACCCTGGTCTGCTTCGGCAGGAAAACCTTGGGTATAGGGTAAAGTTTCCACGGAGGATATATGACTAGTCCGACACACCCGTCTGTTTAGGAAAATGGGATTGGACCGGAAAAAGATACCTCTGTCAAAAGGTAGGCCTTTCCCGATGGAACAAATGTTTTGTCTACAAATTGAAGGGTAACCTGGAAACTCTACTTCGTTATACTTAGGGGCATGAAAACCTTTTGTGCGCAAGTGAAAAGAGACCAATGTAATGCTAACTCTATAATTCTGCTAATTTCAACTGCTTAAGTTAGGTGAATGGTCAATTGACCGTTCACCTTCGCAGGGGCCAACGACGCCAGTGGAGTAAAAGGAAAAGTTTTTCCTACCTAACCTTAGTAGTTAACTAACCCCTAGGACAATAGTTGGTCGTTCCTAGCTTGCATGTGAGGGGCACCGGAGCAAAGTTTCGAATGGTGCAAGCTCCCTAAAAATTGAACCTATCGATGAGACATCCTTATTATACGACTGGAACGAGCAGTTTTTTATGCGAAGTTCAAGCTCGTAAAAAATTAAGCCTTAGCAATGAGCAAACGTTCCCCCAGAGTTTAAGCTCATTAAAAAATGAACCAATCCCCAGTAAATAACCATTGTGAGTGCATTATCATCAGCCTTTTTGAGCCTTGGTCATGTTCTTATCATCACCTCCACTCTGTTTTGGCCGATCATTCGCCTCCATTTGATTGTTTACCCCTTTTTAGAAACAACTGCAAAGAGTGATTTTGTTAGCCATCCTTGTGACGTTGTCGTGATTGGAAAGTTCCAAACCTTATCTAGAATTAGCTGCTACCTGAAAATATCACTCATTCCTCAAAAACGAGTCTCCTTTAAGCTCTTTTCATCTGACTCGTAAAATATGAAAAGATTGCCGAGAAATTGGCCTCTCCAGCTCATTAAAGCTATCGGAAGTGCTATCCCTCTTCTATATTTTAATATTTTTGGGCCTGAGGGATTATTACACAAAAAGATCGAGCGCTTGTCTTTTTCGGCTCGTTAAAACGATCGAAAACTCATCCCTTTCATATTATTTTATGCCTTTTTGGACTTAAGGTATTATATGACGAAAAAGGATTACTAGATTTTTCTTTCCGTCCCTTTTCAAACTCTCTAAAATTGAAAAAGGACCGAGTTGTCTTTGTCGTTAAACTCGCTAAAACCAATAGCGACAAACTTGTCCATGCAGACAAGAATGAGTTTCACTGTCGCTAGGCTCGTTAAAACATAGCGACGGGTTTACCCGAAGGGAAAATTATAGAACAAGCATATGTTATCCTCCTCAAGCTTGACAAAAATAAAGAGGTACTGGTCAGTAATGACTAGGGAAAAATTGGGAAGAAAACTTGAAGAAACTTTATTGGTAGCGAGTCGCTCTTGAACATGACACTTTCACTCCATCACCATGATTGAGTCAGGTTGGGTTATTCTGTTCACCGGTCATACAGCCATTGGTCCACCGTACCATCCATATTTGGGGTTAATGCTACCGATCCATTTCAGTGTCGCTGATATGTTCAAGAGAAGTCGATTAGAGAATTCACCAATTCTGCTTGTGTCTCACCCACTGCAATACCTTCACACTTCATTCCTTCATGACCGCCACCCTGAACACTGTATCATCAGATCATTTTCACCTCCAAAAAATAATTTGCTCCGTTCCGTGTCGTAGATGTGGGATTCATTAAGGCCCTCCTACGATGGGTCACTTCTTGTCGACGACAACTCATTATCCAGGAAGTCGACCTAGGAACAACCCTTCAGTACTTTGAAGCTTGCATGCCTCAATGGCAAGTTCTCACTTCCGGCGACAGGTTTACATCAATGGCCTTCGACCGAAATATTTTGCGTGGTGTTCAACGCAAAGTCTCATTTTCACACCACGCGAATTGTAGTGTAGTACCTTGAGGGTCATCATCATTATCGGTGATTCCTCTCGCGCCTGTTAACAACTTACATCATTGGCTGGTAATCAGGCGATGTCTTTCCATGTTCGACTCCAGAACATTTCTCACATGGATCGACTTGTACTTCAGACGAAGATTGGATGAGTTTGAAGACCCCAGATCTAGTTTCATCCATTCGGGTTGCGATATATTCAGGAAAATAAAGACATCAAATGTACATCATTGCCGCATAGATAATCATCTGAATCCAAAGGATGATGGCTCTATCAAAATCATCAGTCTGACACACAGATGATTATCTATCCCATGTACATGAAAATGAATTTATAAAGCTGAGCATGGGAATGCCCGCCTCAGCTAGATCATGAAAATGTTATGAAGATAATGTAATGTATTGTATTGTATCTTATTATAGGTTGCCTTCCAGTTCGAAAAACCTCAGATCCTCATGATAAAGCATTTCACTCAACATCAAAAGATTCTCGACCTCATACTTTAGGGGGCAACTGTTATAGACATATTTGGGCCCTGCAACCCCAATCACATATGTCCATAAACCAAGGGCTTCTAAATCCCTAAAAGTGTTGTTTCATGCCTTAAAAGAACAAGGTCAGCTGATTACATCATCTCCCAGAAGTTCTCCACAGAAAACTGCTCAGAACTAGTCAAAACTGGACCATACAGACTTCCCAGTGCTAAGGGTGCGATGCATCTCACTTGCCCAGTGTAAAAACTGTGATGCATAGTGGAAAGCCCTTCTGTAGGGTGCGATGGGTGAGAGTAGGCAAATGGAAAAGACAGTTTGCAAGGTGGATGATCATGGAATCTTCCAAAAACTTCTCCTGTGACACTTGCCTCTCTGAATTCGCCCAGGGATGAGTAAGAGATCATCAATCTCTAAGTGGAATCAAGAACTATCAGAGAGAAGACACTAATCAGAATCCCAGACGCTGACTCACCCCCTTTCAATCATCTATATATGGATTCCTCATCCCAGAGATCCAGAGGTTGGAATCTTGTATCTTGTAAGGAAGTGTTGTTGGTTTCCTGGTGGAATTTCATAGTGTTGGGTGATCTAAGCTTTTCATGAGGTGAAGAAGGGCTTTCATGCTAGGAGGATGACGCTGGGTCAAATCAATTGGTTGTAATCCTCTCATCTACTCTTTCATCAATAAAGCTATTCAATTTTTCCTCCACATTCTTGTATGTTTGATGATATATGCATTTGTGTGGTCAATATATATCTGGTCCTATATTGTTTACGATTGTAGATCTCTGCACTTTAGAGGTATTATGCTCCTTTGAATTTATAGGTACTCATTGAAGCGGAGTGGTCAAGGAAGGAGCGACAAAGGCCTATCAAAGAGGAGAAGGAACAAGCAAGGAACCAAGCGAGAGATTGAGGTTGGTATTCTTTGCTCCTCTCTTATCTACTTTTCGAAGAAAAAAAGAGTAACTTTAATCTGTTTGTTTCTACGATAGCTACCCATCTTAGTGGGACTAGCAGTTCTGCATAGACACTAGATTTCCCAATAACACCTCCCCTGGTGCGCGTGCGTTGAATAGGATTATTCGTTCTCCGTGGAAACTATGGAACAGGATGATTAGTTCTCCTGTGGGCCTGGATGATGTGTTCTCCACGGCTATTGAGGACAGGATGATTTTCTCTCTTATGGACAGGATGATTCGCTCTCCTGTGGACAATATGATTCTCTCTCTTGTGGGACATGATGATTTGCTCTCTTGTGGTACAGGATGATTCGCTCTCCTGTGGACAAGATGATTCACTCTCCTGGGGACAAGATGATTCGCTCTCTTATGGGACAGGATGATTCTCTCTCCTATGGACAGGATGATTAGTTCTCCTGTCGAGGCATCCTACCCATGCAGTGCAGGACTCATGGGAAGTACCTCTCATATGATCAATGAGTAGGGAAATGAGGATAGCGATGATAGTAGTACCGATGGACGCATCGTTGTATCTATCGTACTCCCTATGCTAGGATGACCTTCATTGATCTGGGATCAATGATACTGGTTTGGGACCAGTGGTAGGAGTTGTACCCACTATGAAACTGACTTCGAGTCAATAGAGGACTGGTCCGGGACCAGTGGTACATACTCTGACACTGACTTCGAGTCAGTGGAATACTGGTCTGGGACCAGTGGTAGGAATTGTACCTACTATGACACTGACTTCGAGTCGGTTGAGGACTGGTCTGGGACCAGTGGTACACACTCTAAGACTGACTTCAGGTCAGTGGAGAATCGTATGACACATTCTCGATCAATTCTTCTTCTTCATGGTTTAGCAGAGCAAAGCAGAGCATAACAGAGCTGAGCAAAGTAGAGAAGAGCAGTGCAAGGGCACTGATGGCAGAGATAGTACAGTGAAGACATATGGATCAACAGATGGAGTTCTTCCTAGTTGAGAGGGAGTGTTAAAATTTTCAACTAGGGCCAAACTCCATGTGGGTCATCTTATTAATGGAAGCTGATATTTTTATTGGATCTCTCTCATTGAGAGGTGTAGGATTGATCTAAAGATCATCCGATTCCGATAAGTATTTATGAAGTTATGAATTTATTTATGTTATAAAACAAATTGTCAAGTCGGCCAACATCCTATGCAGGTTCAGAAGCCCAATAGATGTGTCCATTCATCATCCACGTTTTAGTATAAATAGGAGAGGACTTGAAGTCATTTGAGACACACTCTTAATGTGATCTCCTCCTCTCCATGTCTTGAGTTTTTGGTGAAGGAGAGACACACAAGAAGATATGTTGGGAAAAGTGAATGATGCCCTAGCTTATTCGTTGTAGTGGAAACTCCTAGCTGCAGTAAGGGAAGGAATTCATATAATCTAATGGAGGCACCTAGCTGCAGTAAGGGAAGACATCATATGCTGTAACAAAGACTCTCTAAATGAAGTCTATACGTAGCAATATATATGCACAACATGGAGCACTTATACGTTGTCCAACATAAAGGATAACCGTAGTAAAATAAAGGAAGTCGTATACATAAAGGGTAGCCACAATAAAATAAAGGAAGCCACAATCATAAAGGGTAGCCGCAGTGATATAAAGGAAGGTGCAATCAAGACCTCACATGTATGTGAGCAGATCCGCACTGTAGGAAGAATGACGCTGATCTCAGGTGAGTACAGGTTCTTGGTATCAAGGTGCAGGTTCATATAATAAGGGTTTTGGTGAAGTAATGAGGATGAAAATCACACCCTTGCAACCCACACTACAGAAACATCACTTCAAACCTACCTTCTAAACAGCCTCAGCACATGAAATATAAATGTATATGGGTACTCTCTCAAACACTGTCTTAGCTAAATGGAGATTACATTAAGTGATTATCTCAGTCATGCATATATATATATGACTGTCTTGGCATAATAGTCACAATGATGAAATATGTGATACTCGGCATACTTGTGACCTGAAGGAAATATCTTCGAATGAATAAATCAAAGAAGGCTGATGATGATCTCAGTATATCTATGAGTAACATCTCAACATACCTGTAGGTGTTGTCATCAACCGGATGGAGTTGAAGGGTCTTAAGTCCCGTAACAAGGATCTCAGCATACACTTATATTTGTTTCTATTAACTCACTTACCTCAATCATGAACAATCTCAGATCATGATGATGAAAGATGCAGCATGATGGGCATGTTAGTAAAGGGCAACATGATGGGCATGTTAGTAAGGGCAGCATGATGATGAAAGATATAGCATGATGGGCATGTTAGTAAAGGACAACATGATGATGAAAGATGCAGCATGATGGGCATGTTAGTAAAGGGAAGCATGATGATGAAAGATGCAACATGATGGACATGTTAGTTAAGGATAACATCATGATGGGCATGTTAGTAAAGGGCAGCATGATGATGAAGATGCAGCATAATAAGGAGCAGCATGATGATGAAAGCAGATGAGAGCAGCTCAGCACTGTGATGGTACAGCATGGTGCCACACGGTAAGGTGCAGCAAATGGACGAAATGCAACACTATGATAGGTGAATCCATCACCTTGGAGAATCAGTTGAAGCATAATGTCTTCAACTGATCTCATGTATCATCATTATAGGAAATTATCTATGCTCTTATCTAAATAAGTCAAAGCGTTGACTTCTGTTGTAAATGTACTATCTCTCTCTCTCTCTCTTTGCTGAACTTTGAGGAACATAAAAGAAAAATTGATCAAGGGTTTCCCCACATTGGGGTTTGTCCTTGGCTAGCGCCACATCTTGTGTCCTCTTGTATAGGATTGTCTTCTGCGATTTATATTTATGTTTTATCCGTAGTTTATTTTATGTTGATGTGATTACTAATATGACTGTAAAGATTAAATAAATTTCTCTAGCATAGAACATACCTAAAGTTAACAAAATCGGTCAACTCAACTGCACATGCAACAGTCTGCTCACTTGGGAGGAAAAAATGTGCATTTCTGGGAGGGAGCTGAGTTGGCTACCAAGAGAGATTGCACAATTTCTGGGCAAAGCAGCTGACTGTTGCCTAGAATTGCGCAATTTTTGGGCTGAGCAGCCCTACTGGGAGGAATTGCGCAATTTTCTCAGTGAACAGTGACAAGCAAATTTGTGTAATTCTGGAGCCCAGCAGGCTGCCAGACAGGATTGCGCAATTTTTTGAGGGCGTTTCTCAGCTTGCAATTGGACCAAGTCCGGTGAAATAGCCTGTGAGGGGGATGCAACAAGATTTGATAGAGAAGTTGTCATTCTGCAAGAAAATCATTGAAGCTTGTTTACTTGACAAGACAAGACATGCTACTGTGAAAGGTTGGTAGTTTCTCCAAAACGAAGCTAAGGAAAAATTTTGGAGGGTGGTTGTAGCTGCTACAAAACTTCATTAATTAGAATAAAATTTATTCTAGCATGTTATTTAACTTTTTTGTTAAATTTTTTAATGAAATTGTCTAATTATTGTTGCATACTATATATTTTGTAGACATTAGTATTTTTGTTGGGGACATGCCCCCTCCCCCACTGGAGGGAGATGCAAAGATGGGAAAGGGCCTAGAGGGTGAGGCACATCCTTAGATGCATAGGGGCACGAGCATGCAAACGCATAGGACTGTTGTCTAATTCAATATGGAGTACTACGATCAACTGTCTATGATTTTGGTTGAGGAGGGAGTCTTCCCTACAAGGGCTCAAGACATCATGGTAGATCCTAGGTTCATGGAGCTCTTTAAGGACTATCTTCGCAATATGATGAGTCTTATGCATCATATCATCGAAGCTACCAGGCTACTGGCAGTGAGGAGGGATGGGCTTACAGCAGATACATCACGAGTCTTCACCCAGTGCTACCTCATCAGATCGTGATGATGGGGGTGGCGATGCTTCTTGTACTACTCCACCTCCTCATCATTCACCTCATGATGATCACCTAGTATTGATGATGGTGCCTCATGTTTCTCATGAGAAAGCAAACCAGCCACCTTCTCCTCCACCTCATAGTTCGACTGTTGAGGAAGTACTTGACCATCTATCACCTTCTACTATAGACCAAGCTGCCACTACTACGTTTGTTGGATCAAATATTTTATAGCAATTATTTGACTTGTTTGTATATATATATTATATATATATATATATATATATATATATTATAAATATATATATGTGATGCATTTTTTTTGTTCATGTTGATGTACTTAATTTATATGTTGGTGTTGATGTGTATATTGTTTGGTCATGTTAGATATGTTCATTTGATGTGCTTGTAAATATATGTGTATGTGATACAATTATATGACATTAGATGTATATTTGAGGATGTGTGTGGTGATGATGATAGATTACAATGCTTGTGTTTTTTAGTTGTGTTCATGATGATGATGCCCTGTTACATTATTAGAATTGTGTGTTAGCTAATGACGTTTATATGGGTTAGAGATATATATAATTAGATGTTGTTAGCGAATTTGAATGTGTATTTTAGATGATGTTTATGTTTGTTATATGTTTATCATCATGACATTTATTTTTATGAAATAACATTTATTATATAATATGTATTGGTGAAGTTATATCAAAATATAATATTTGAAATTACATGCAAAATGAATTACTTTAAAAGAAAAAATGCAAAGATATTTTTATAAATTACAAAGTTTAGTATGGTTGAAAAAATAATTGGAAAATACCATAAATATTTTTCTATTGCTTAGTTCATTCGTAATAATTCTAACCTAATTAGTAAAATATTTCAATACTCACAAGGGAAAAATAATTTAGTTAGTTCTTAATAAGACGAAAATGTGTAACTTGTTCAATTTTTAATATAAAATATTAATAATAATAAATTATTCAAAAATACAATTTAAACAATGTAAAAATTACACTATGGTTGATCTATATATAGAGATAGAAAACCATTATAGATCCATCTTAATCACAGACTTATGAATCACTAAAATAAATTAAATCTTTTGACATGTACACCTTTTTTCAAGTTTTGCATTCTAAAAAGAGATTTTCATATAATGAGATTTGATCCCTCTTGACTCTTGATAAATCCTTTGTTAAGATGGATCTATATTGGTTTATAAAATTCAATCTATTGTTAAATTAAAGAAATTCAAATCAATTTTTTTTTTTTATAATTAATTTACATTTATTATAACTTACAAAAACTCTATTTTAATAAAATTTAATTTATCACTAAAGTTATGAGTGTTTCAAGCAATTTAAATTTAACATTTATAGTAACTATTACCAATTTAATTAGAAATTATGCTCTCTAAAGATGAAGATCAAGAAATGTAAAATAAGGCTTGTGAAGTTACTTGTAGTTGAGGATTTTCTCTACTGGAAGCTCTCCTTTAAAGAGGAATTTCTCCCTTGGGGAACATGGTATGTCATTTTTTCTATCTACATAAAAAGGGAGAAAAGGGAGAATTATGATATTTTTTATTCACCTAAATCATATGGAGTAGGAGGTAAGCACATACATAGAAGTAAATTCTTTCTTCTAGTTCCAAAATACTAATAAGAAAGTGTAATCTTATAATAAAAAAATTCACGTGTTTGGAGTGGGCCACAATATGGAAAAAGGAAATAAAATGGTTGCTTTTAATGTATTTTACAGAACCCATGGCATACTTATCTAATTATTTCCAATGAGAAGCTACACGATATTAGGGGCGACAACTTGTATTAGAAAGTAAAAGGAAAAACTTGAAAAAATTACAATTTCTATAAATTAGCCTAGGTAAGGGCCACATCATGTGAATCATGCATAGAGAAAAAAAATATTTTTCCATGATTTTTCTTTTCTTTGATAGTCTCACTAACCATCTTCTTAGGAAAAATGGATAGAAAGTCTCAACAAAAGACCATGAGAAGGACTTTGAAGCCAGATGAGGAAACCTTGGGACAAATTGAGAATGGTAAAGAGCTTAAAAAACAAATAAGAGTATAAATGATGATTTATAATTTATGGATTCATCAATTTGTTTAGTGGGATTTTTTAAGTGATTCAAAAAATCCCACTTGTTGTAGGACTAGATTCAACAACATAAAAAACAAAGATTCTTAATATAAGCATAAAAAAAATTATAGCTTGAATAATTGAAAATGAATGAATAAACATGATAGTAGACAAAAACACATAAGAGACATTAAATAAACCAAAAAAAAAAAAAGTTAGGAAGCAACCCTTTATTTTATTATCAATGGACTAAAGATTTTTTTTATCTTTAAAGGAGACACAGAAGAAGATGTCAATATATGGAATTTCTTGACAGTTAGGAGAACTCTTGCAAAAATTGGCATAACAATACTTTCACTTCTCTTACGAAATGTTGATCCATGGCCTTATATCTATAAATCCTTTTGCAAATTCGTTTAAACTATAGTTAGGAAAATTGGGCATAACAATACTTTCACTTCTCTTAACAAATGTTGATCCATGGCCTTATATCTATAAATCCTTTTGCAACTTCGTTAAAACTATCTCCAAGTGCGAATGAAGCTTAATCACATTGAGGATTCCCATGTATAAAGAAACCTAAGGGCCATCTATTATTGTTATGGCCTCTAAATGGTTGGATGCAAGTCACATCTTTGATTTTGATGGGATGTGGTCATTTATTGCACTAAAATATGTTGATATCTCATTTCACATAGATCAATGCAACTATTGAAGGAACAATTGCACGAATAACATAGAATTGCCACGGTGAGTTTGAACATGAGGATCAAGATCCACTTTTGTATAAAAAAAAATTCAATCCTTTTAATTTGTTTATTTAATTACCACAGGTAGCTTTTGTCCTTCTATGCTAATGACATTTTTGGAGATCACCTATGTTATGTTATGGGTGATTCTTAGTTGATAGTAGGCATAAAAAAATGTACCTTCATCCAAAATAAATAATTTCCTTCATAAATATAATGATTTTTATCCCATTTTATTATTTTTTTCCCAAATTGCAATCTCTCATAATTACTATTTTTATTTTGTATATTCTTTTATTAATTTTGTTAGACACCCATAAAATCACTTTTCCATGCACAATGGATATCATTTTTTTATTTATATTCACATATCCATATCCCTAGCACACACATAGCCCTAATGCCTCATGTAAATATGTCAAATTAGTAGTTTTACTTCCTATGCAAACACACATATTTTCTTTAAGCTTTTCCTTTCAATTTTCTTATTTACTTTCTTCCCATGGTCTATACACATTCTCTACTTAATCAAGTTACAATGTTGAGAACCTAAAATATATCTCAACATTGTTATATACCCGAGGAGACATGATCACTAGGGCCTGATTCTTACGTGACTTATTCAAAATATCAAAACCATGTTTTACTGCATGCATGATTAGACTTCTTTTAGTCCATGTCATGTGTAGTTTCATTTACTATGTATAATGTTGTAACACTAATGCTATAAACAAGTGTAAGTAAAAACTATAGAATCAAATACATGAAAGATGAAAAACTATAGATGTCAATAGTGCAACATGGTAGATATTTTAATTTCATTAAAGTGTCCTCTACATCATGTGATACAATTGTAATGTGTTAAATCCCCATATTTTATACAAGTGCATAGACTAAGACATGATTTACATTGTATATACCTTCCTATGTTTCTTAATTAATTTAACAAAAACAAAGGAATTTTTCTATGCCCATTGCCACTAAAGGAAAATTATTAAATTGAGGTGGTTAGTTTTATCATAAAGTGCTGAAAATTTTGTAGACAAAATACCATGATGTGCCATCAAATATACTTCGCTATGAAAATAATTTCACAATACATCATATGTTTGATAACAAAAACACAATATAGAAGGCACTTGAGGCTTAACATTTTATGTTTGAGCTCATTTAACATCTTCTCTAGCTTGTTGAAAAATATTAATATTGCAACTAAGAGATATCCAAAGTTAATGTATCAACAACATGTTCAAAATACAATGGAGAGAATCTTCACTTAAGCTTTTAGTTAGACACTATAAAATATCACTTAAGAGGTCAAAATATCCACTTTACATGGTCTTTACATTTGCTTGAATTTGTTGATTTCACGATTAAGTTGAATCTTAATGATAAACAAAGAAGAGAGCTAGGCAAGATACAACACTTTACACTAAATGAATAAGTAGAGATATATGATTGACAATGGTCTACATACATGCTTCACACGAACAAGTGAATCATTCAAGATGGTTGAGACGCCATGTGACTAATATTCGAATACACCCTTTGACATGACCAGAAGGACCTTTTTCTTTATGAATTGCATGAAAGAAAACTTTTGTACGATGAAATGTGATATCAACCATAATGAACCTTGGTCAAAGATATTCAACCATGGTCATCCATACTCACCCACCATCAACCAAAATCAAATATTGTCAACCATAGGAAAACATGTTCAACCATAGTTAGCAATGGTGAAACATATTGAATTATGGTCAAACCATCATTGTCCACCCTTAAACATGTTGAATCATAGTCAAACATGTTTCAATCATAATAAACTATGATCAAATATTATCAACATAGTTAAACATTGTCTAACATGTTATAGTGAAACAATTTTGGGTACAATATATCTTTGAAACCTTGTTTAAGACACTTTTACCAAAATAATGACACTTCAATGTATGTCAAATCCCTCTCCAAATCATGTCAATAGAATTTTTATCAAACCATTCTCCAAATCTTCATGATACACATTGTGTCAAAGTAAAAAAAAAACGGGTGAAAGGCACCACATTGGAGGAAACATTCATTGCTTGAAAATGATCCTTTTTTTGTCGAATGGTCATGGGGAAATTAGATTTAGGGTGTTGTGAGATTTCATGAGGAATACAACTTTGGGATTGTGTGACAAAAATATTTTGTGAGATGCATCATTTTGTGGAAAAAATCTTTGAATGCCATAAAAAATTATAAAGTAACTAATATAGAAGTTTAATTTATAAGTTATAAAAGTAACTAATATAGAAGTTTAATATATAAGCTATAAAA
>APFE030636136.1:28754-66541 GCA_000404065.3 Pinus taeda
ATTAGCGAAATAAGTTTAATAGATCCATAAACTTCAAAAATTAATGAGCATCCATAAACAAGATTAATACAAATCCATAAAATGAGTAGGGGTGATGATAAGGCTCATCAACGGCTAAATTATATGGACCTTAATGCACCTCAATCTTACTAAAATCGACTTTTCTCATAATTCTTTACATGTTTTAATTATATTTTTCTTAATGAGAAGAGTAAATATGAGATGTCATGTCTAGTGTTCTAATGTGCATTGATTGCAGGTTTTTTAGCACATTTTGGCTAATTAAAGTGCAGGAACTCGAATAAGACAATAAATATGGATTCTATGAGATAGGATCCCCCTCCTTAACACCTCACTCACTCGTAGACTCCTTAATCAAATCGCATCATCTCAGAGTCGCAAATCAAAACTATAGATGAAGAAGCCATTCCACTTCTTGTTAATGGACATCGATTGAAAATGTACAAGAGGCATTTATCAAAGTAAGAGTTCATTGACAATATCAATAAAACAATGATGATGGTGGAGCACGTTCCAGCTCCTCCATCATCAGGTCACTAAAAAAAGAAAAAAGGAAAAAAAATAAGGACTCAGGTGAAAACCTCCATGAGGTGCCTGAGTTCCATATTTGGGTTGAAAGCCCCATGAGGCAGCCCAAGGATGAGATAAAATAGAAAGAGGAATAAGAATATCCCTGGGTGAAAACCTTCCTGTTGTGTAGGTAAATCCCCTCTGCGGACAGAGGCGATCCCACTAGCCTAAATGGGGTCTAGCAACAATCAAACAACACTAACACACAGGGTCCTAATTTAATTATTTTTTCTTAATAATTATTAATATTAAATTAAAAAGAAAAAACATATATATTTAAATGACTCGCATAATTTTAAATTTTTAATAAATAAATCATTAAAATTTAACCTTGAGCAAATATTCTTATACCTATACCTAATTCCATGAATCATATTGGGAAATTTAATAGTTTTTATTTTCTCAATTGAAACGTCCTCCCATTCACGCAATTCGTTGATCTGTCTGAGTTTTTGATTACAAGGCTTTATTCCATTATTTACGGGAATCTTATGTTGAATAACATTTGTATCAAAAGTCTTTAAATTATCATATGACCAAGCAAATACATCTTTATAGGTTTTAAAGAGATTTAAGCACCTTTATTTATATTGATGGGAGATCCCTTTTGACAACTTGATCATTTGATTTGGGGTTCGTTCTCCAATTCAATGTTGCAATATGTCAAATCCCTCTCCAAATCATGTTAACAGAATTTGTATCAAACCATTTTCCAAATCTTCATCATACACATTGGAGGAAACATCCATTGATTGAAAATGATATATTATTTGGAATGGTCATGTGGAAATTATATTTTGGGTGATGTGAGATTTCACGAGGTATACAACTTTAGGGTTGTGTGACAAAAATATTTTGTGAGATGCATCATTTTGTGGAAAAAATCTTAAAATGCCATAAAAAAATTATAAAAATAACTAATATAAAAGTTTAATATATTTAAAAGTAACTAATAATAGAAATTTATATATAAGTTAAATATAAAAATATATTTGAAAACACATTAGAATAAGATTATTAGCTACGGAGATTTATTTTAGTTTTATAGAAATTTATTTTAGTTTTATTATTGAAATCTTAATATTATAAATGAATACTATAACTTATTTATATGGATTTTTTAATTAATAAATTAATATATATTATATATATATATATATATAATATATATATAAATTTATAAATATAAATAAATAAATATTTTTTAAACATAACCTTCAGCCAATATTCTTACACCTATACCTAATTCCATGAATCATATTCATGGATTTAATAGTTTTTTATTTTCTCATCCGTTGACTTGAAACGTCCTCCCCTCCTCGCGGTTGGCTAATCATATATCCCTTCGGTTAATTTAATTGTTCGTTTGGGCAATTAATTGTAATGTTGGTGCATATACAGAACAATTCCTCTGACAGATGTCCGTCTTTGGATATGGATATTTTTTGGGTTAGGAATATTTATGGAGTTTTAGTATGTATTGGGGCTCGCGGTTGGCTAATCATATATCCCTTCGGTTAATTTAATTGTTCGTTTGGGCAATTAATTGTAATGTTGGTGCATATACAGATCAATTCCTCTAACAGATGTCCGTCTTTGGATATGGATATTTTTTGGGTTAGGAATATTTATGGAGTTTTAGTATGTATTGGGGGCAGTATATGTTAATTTTTGGATTTAAGTAGAAAATAAGAGATGAAATTTTAGTATGTATTGGGACAGTATAGGTTATTTTTGGATTTAAGCAAGTACAAAATAAAAGATGATAAAGATGATATATACTGCCCAATATATTAAATTATAGCTCCAGAAATATTAGTTATCCATTAAGTGCTCTATAAAGTACTTAGTCAAATCACTGACCAAGGCAAGGCATTACTCTTCTTCCTAGTAATCAGAAATACAGATTGGCAATCACTATGATTTTGCATTTGTTTATCAATTACTAAACGATATTATTGATAACCCGTTTAGCCGTAATAAAATTGAATGCAGTGACAACGATGGGAAATTTGGCATATGCTTCCCTTTGTTACATAGTTTTTATCAGCCCTGCAGGCCCATGGACACATTATAAACTTCAACCTGCTCTATGGTTTCTGATTGTGATGAACAGGTTTTTTTTCACTAGAACTGGTTTGCAGAAAACTAGGATTTCTCCTAAGCTTGCATCAAAGTTTTTATCAGCCCTGCAGGCCCATGGACACATTATAAACTTCAACCTGCTCTATGGTTTCTGATTGTGATGAACAGGTGTTTTTCACTAGAACTGGTTTGCAGAAAACTAGGATTTCTCCTAAGCTTGCATCAATCAAACTGGGGAATTGCGTGAGTGATGTTGGGCATAAACATGAAGTGGATGAGCAGAATATAATTACCGGTAGCAACAGCAAACATCTACAAGGCTTAATGGAGCAAAAGGAACCGCTTTACAAATAATAGTAATAGAGTTTGTAAGGCCGAGCATGTGAATGCTAGTCACCGAAGACCTATTGTTTAATGTTCCTGTCAGATATATACATATATACTCTTGGTTATCAATGCATTAAAGTTTAAACTGTCAATTAATTGAATTTCAATGAAATAGATGTTGAATTGTTTTTAGATTATCTGCATTGATAAAAGACTTCACTAAAGATTTAATTATAATGTATGATTATTTAATTATAGAACAAGATTTAATTATAACGTATGATTATTTAATTACAGAACAAAATGTTATAGTGGATTAAATTGATGGAGTCAAAGTAAATATGGAATTCCCGGTATAATATGGAATTTTTAGGATTGAGGTATATCAACTGTGGAAAATTTTGTAGATTCACAAGCTCATGCAATGTACAAGAATCTACTTTTACTTTCAACCAGCGGAAGCCAATAGATCAATGAAAACAATATGAACAAAAAGAAGATAAATCAATGGCATATAATACAAGATGTATATGGGAAAGCCACTACTCAAAACCCGCTATCTATATTGCATATATCAGAAATATGAGTGAAGGTACAAAGTTTGTTCTCACTAGAACAATTCTGCACAAGTATGCTCAACTCTCTCAGCTCATAAGCTAGCTCTTGGCCAACACTTAGCCAATTCTACAACTCTCCAAGCTGCTAATCTCTTGCGTAATTGCTAGGACGAATAGCCCGTATTTAAAGGGAATTCATGCTTTCAAACCCAACAATTCAAACATATGATCAATTTCTGATGCATGCATGATATTTACACTCCAGTAAATAATACCACTAATAGTACACTGTCATTGCACTCTGGTCTCCATTGGGTCTTTCACTGAACTAACATGCATGAGTTTCTCATGAGGGAATCTTCAGTTAACTGGAGTAGCACTAATGAATGCATTAGTGCACCAACTAACTGTTAGTCTTTTATTAGTTCCAAAAACAATTTAGAACTAATTTCACTGAACTTAACTCAGTAAACTGAGAAATCTAATTTCCAACTAAATTTAAACTCATATGATCTAGGTGGATATTGGTAGCCACCCACCAATTCCACGTGGACCCCCACCATTGCTTCTTTCAGTTTTTCAGTTTCTTTAATTGTAGCACAATTTACTATTTTTAGCAATTTTTCGGGTCCTAAACTTCCGAAGCCGTTTTAAGGCCCTAAACGACATTTTTTTGGCAATTTACCCCTAGTGACTTTTCAATAAAATCATTTTTTCCGTTGTAGTCCTTGGAGAGATCTTTCCAACCGAGTATCATGCGCATCAAACGAAAATAATATGATCAAGTCACAACCCCAGGGAGTTGGCTGTCCAACTAACCCCAACGGGGTCCATAAACTCTTGGTGTTACATCTCTTCGGGTTATGGTTTCAGTTGTTTAGGGTTTTCTCTTATTGTTTAATAATAAAAAGGCCCTTGAGCCTCATTCTAAGGCAGTTCAGAGGCATGTAGCCGCCACATCTCTTCTCAAGGATAAACTACCATCACCCAAGTTAGTTTATTTCCATTTCTGTTACTAGGCATATTTTAGTATTTTACATTAATAAAATGAAGTATTATTTCTGTTGCATCTCTGTATTTCTGGTTATATCTATAATTTGTTGCGTTCCTGTTTAAGTCCGGATCAATGGGATCAGAGCGGTCTGATCTTTCTCTATTTTTCTTTGCATGCCCCCATTGAGGTCGAGATGTAAGGAATTAGGGCTTGAATTGGTCGAACCTTTGCAAGATCAGCCTCGCAAATCCTGATGACCTCCCATGGCGGATGAAAAGAAAGATGGGGGGCAAGAGATCCTATCAAATTCTGCTTGAAGAGGCCTTTGAGCGACAAAGGAACGCGATGATGGACAACTTTGCCCAGATCCTTCAGCGGTTACCCAGGGGCGACACATCTACTTCCAGCAGCTACTCTAGAAGCGCCACACCCTTTAAGGTACAAGTTAATTTTGACATTCCCACATTTGAGGGTCAGATAGATGCAGAGGTTGTAGATAAATGGTTAAATTTACTAGAAGGGTATTTTTCTGTTCATAATTTTTCCAGATGGGAAAATATTACTTTTGTTTTTCTCAAAGTTGTCCCCCACGTCAAAGACTGGTGGAAAACCTACTGCGAGCAAAAAGATGAAAGTACGATCTCACTGTTTTCAGGCTGCACCCACTTGGAATTCATTCTGGGATGCCATCAAGGAGTAGTACTAACCTGTTAGAAGCTATGAGGATAAATACATAAAGTGGACTATGCTGCGGCAGGGAAGGGACCAAGACGTGCCAGAGTTTACCAATATTTTTCATACCCTTCGCTGGGTATCAAGGATACTGAGCAACATTTGGTACTCAAATACTGTGGCTACCTACATAGGTACATCCAAGATGAGATGGAGTTCCGAGACATCTCCTCGCTCGGCACGACGTACCGATACACTATCAACATCGTGCAAAAGTTTAAACAAAAGAAGCGAGACTTTGGATCTGCGAATCCAAAGCAAGGGAAAGGTGCCCCTAAACCACAGAACAAAGGACAAAGCCAAGGCGGGGTGGCCCAGGACAACCCGCCAAAGCCGCAAGCAAAGAACAACACTACGAAGCCGAAGAGGAACACGGGAAAGTGGTGTGAGTTCCATAAGAGCTCCACTCACCATACAAGTGAGTGTCAGGCCAAGGAGTCACTGGTGGCCGACCTAAAGGCTTCGGAATCAGATGCATGTTCCGATTTCGAGTCAGAACCCGACAAGGGGAACGACAAAGGGAAGCAGATTATCAATGCGGAGCCCAACGCCACCGTTGCCACCACGAAGATCCAGATGTGGGTAAAGGGTTTTTCGCTACAGTTCATTGTCAATAGTAGGAGCCAAAAGAGCCTCATTTCGGCAAAGGTCGTGAAGCGGGTAGGCTTACCGACCACAACACATCCCAAACCATACACCATCGGATGGATTCACCAAGGACGGGATCTTTGCATGAGCCAGCGGTGTCACCTTCCATACAACATCAAACCCTTCACGGATGAAGCATTATGTGATGTTGCTCCCCCTGATGTTTGTGATGTATTATTAGGCCAACCATACCTTGTGGAAGCGACATGCTATGTATGAATCAATGCCCCGTGTTATTATTGTTACTTTGGGAAATAAGTTGTACAAGATACCAGAGGTAGCACCGCCTACCGCCATCTCTTTGGTTACTGCAAAACAATGCAGCAAGCTCATTTCCAAAACTGGGAAATTTGTTTTCCTGATGATACGCCCTCAGGGAAAGAAGAAGACGGTGGCCATGACCTCCAGACAGGGCCCCTCCGCATGACAACGACAGATGGACAAGGTTGGGGAGGAGTACGAGGACATCTTCACCTCCCCCGCAGGGGTTCCTCTTCACTGCCAAGTCAAGCACTCCATCGATCTGACCTCGGGTGTGTCACTGCCCAATGGACCAATCTATTGGCGCTCCGTTCTGGAGAATGACGAAATCAAGAGGCAGATTCAGGAGCTGCTGCTGAAAGTTCACATTTGACCGAGTTCATCGCCCTGTGGGAGCCCGATCGTGTTGGTACAGAAGAAGGATGGGACTTGGAGACTCTGTATTGACTATCGAGCACTAAACAAGATCACTGTCCGGAATAGGTACCCGATCCCACGAATTGATGACCTTCTGGACCAACTGAAGAGGGAAAAATATTTCAACAAGATCGATTTGAAGTCAGGATATCAACAGGTACCGATTGAACCCTCCAATGTGTGGAAGATTGCCTTCAAAGCCAAGGAGGGCCTTTTCGAATGGTTGGTTATGCCTTTCGGGTTGACGAATGCTCCTGCAACCCTCATGAGGTTGATGGATGGCATTTTGCGATCATTCACCAACTCATTTTTAGTGGTATACTTGGATGACATCCTGATCTTCAACCAGAGTTGGGAAGAGCACCTCCACCACATCCGACAGGTTCTCCAAACACCGCGACAACACAAGCGATGTGCCAATTTGGAGAAATGCACTTTTGGCATGACCCAAGTTCAGTATCTAAGATACATTATTGAAGAATAGGGGGTGCATGTGGATCTAGCCAAGATCCAAGCCATTCGAGATTGGCCATCTCCAACCACTTTGACAAAGCTCCACAACTTTTTGGGTCTTCCCAATTTCTACCACAAGCTCGTGTTGGGATTTTCTCATATCATTTGGCCCTTGAGTCAAGTCACCAAGGGAGGAGCGAAATCAAAATTCTTTTGGTTTGAATCTCAACAAAAGGCATTCACAAAGTTGAAACATAGCCTCTGCTTGGCACCAATGCTCGCATTACCAGACTTGCAACAACTATTTGAGATCAAGACAGATGCCTCTGACAATGTTATTGGGGCAATCCTTACTCAACACGGGCATCTAGTGGCATATCACAGTGAGACACTTTCAAACACAGTCCAAAAGTATCCCACTTATGACAAAGAGATGTATTCCATTGTGCAGGCCTACCGAAATGGAAGCATTACATTTTCGGGAAGGAAATGGTCATCCACATAGACCATCGGCCCCTGCAGTTCATATAGACGCAAGGGAAGTTGCAGAATGATAGCCATCAAAAGCGGTCCACATAACTGCAACAGTGCCATTTGAATATCAAGTATAAGAAGGGCAACACCAGTAATGTTGCAGATTGCCTCAGTCAATCATCGATCATGGCGTTAACCACCGTGCTCAACTCTTGTGGGCACGAGACTTCTGATTGGCCACTTCTCTACAAAAGTGACCCAGAATTTAGCCACACATACCAAACACTCTTGGACGGTCAACATGTTCCAGATTTTCACCTCTAGGATGCCCTATTATGCCACCTGGGTCACCTTTGTGTTCCTTCAAGTGAGCATGCCAAGATGATTTCGGAAGCGCACTACAGTCGGGCTGCTGGGCATTTCGGGGTCGAGAAAATGGTGGCAGTATTGCAAAGTATTTCTATTGGCCGAATCTTCGACAAGATGTTGGCAAGTACATCAGATCCTGCATTGCCCGTGCCATTGCCAAACCGACCATCAAGAAGCAAGGCCTCTATACTTCGCTGCCTACCTGTAGTCGACCTTGGGAATCCATCTTCATGGATTATATGTCAGGCCTTCCTTCTACTAAGCATGGAAACCACTGTGTTTTTGTGGTCGTCGACAGGTTCTCGAAGATTGCCATTATGGCGGCCTATAAGAAGAAAGCAAAAGCCACTACTAAACTCTTCTTTGAACGAGTGTGGGTACACTTTGGGATCCCACAGTCTATCGTCTCAGATCGGGACAATAGGTTCCTTAGTACATTTTGGTCCAGTCTTTGCTCAATGCTGGACACCAAACTCACTAAGTCCACAACCTTCCATCCCCAAACTTATGGCCAGACAAAGGTTGTCAACAAGATGATCGTACACATTCTGTGCATGTACAACTCAAAGGACCCACGCACATGGGATGAGAGCCTCCCCTATGTTCAACATAGCTATAACCGGGCTCTCCATAGCTTGACTGGCCACATCCCTTTTCAGGTGGGCTTGAGATTCCAGCCATTATGTCCCATTGATGTGGCCATGCCATTTGCAGCTACTCAAGCAGATTCGACTCATGTCCAGTCCTAAACAGATTAGGAAAACAACTTCATTGAACACTTCCAACATATCCGCCAACAGATCAACAACATTTTGGAGAAATCAAATGCCATGTACAAGCAGCAACATGATCATCATCGGGTGTCACACAAGTTTCATGTGGGCGACAAAGTCTAGTTGCATTTGCAAAAGGAACGCTTTACTGGAGCCTATCAAAAACTCAGACCACTCCAATATGGTCCTTACACCTTTACCAAGACTATCAGAGACAATACATTTGAGCTCAACATTCCCTCATTCCTTGGCCTGCACCCAGTGTTCAATGTGGACCGCCTTCGACCATACTTTCCACCATTAGTAAACACATCTGAATTGCAGAACAACTCACACCAACAGAGTTAAATCCAGATTCCATGGAACAAGCTACAACTAATCGGATCATGGACATGTAGATCAAGCACACTCGCCAATAGAAGATCCAACTATATCAAGTTGTCAAAGAAGGCCAACTCCTTCACCAGGGCAAGTGGCTCACCAGGGACTAGGTTTAGCGGAAGTTTCCTCATCTCATGGAGGAACTCAACGCAATGGAGACCATTGCTTCCTAAGGGGGAGGAATGATCTAGGTGGATATTGGTGGCCACCTGCCAATTCCACTTGGACCCCCACCATTGATTCTTTCGGTTTTTCAGTTTCCTAAATTGTAGCACAGTTTACTCTTTTTAGCAGTTTTTCGGGTCCTAAACTTCTGGAGTCGTTTTGAGGCACTAAACGACATTTTTTTGGCAATCTACCACCAACGAATTTTTGATAAAATTGTCTTTTCTATCATAGTCCTCAGAGAGATCTTTCTAATAGGGTATCATACGGGTCAAACGAAGATAATATGACCAAGTCATGACCCTGGGAAGTTGGTTGTCCAACTAACCCCAATGGGGCCCATAAACTCTTGGTGTTACATCTCCTCGGGTTAGGGTTTTGGTTGTTTAGAGTTTGCTTTTATTGTTCAATAATAAAAAGGCCCTTGAGCCTCATTGTAAAGGAGTTCAGAGGCATGTAGCCACCGCATCTCTTCTCAGGGATAAGCTACCATCGTCCGAGCTAGTTTATTTCCATTTCTGTTATTAAACATATTTCAGTGTTTTACATTAATGAAATTAAGTATTATTTCTGCTACGTCTCTATATTTATGGTTATATCTGTAATTTCTTGCGTTCCTGTTTAAATCCAGATCATCATACTGAACCCCTAAACATAGGGATAACATATACATGACTACAAAAAGACTTCCAACTTGAAATTCCTAAGCTAATTAAATTAATTAAACTTAATTAACTATTTACAAGATGTTATGAGAAAAGAATTCGATTTTAATTCTTAGTTTAATTCAAGGACAAATTAAATTGGAATTTCTTATTGTCATTTCTCAACACTCGCTTTCAACAAAAAAGAGATTATTAGCTAATCAGCTACCCCAATCCTGTCTCTATGAAACTCAAATTTATATCTTGACAATGCCTTTATCAAAATGTCAGCATCTTGCTCCTCCATGGGAATGTACCCTAACAACATAATCCGCCTCAATACACAATCTCTTAGATGATGATATCGAATATCAATATTCTTAGACCGATCATGAAAAACTGGATTTTCAGAGAGTTTGATACAACTATGATTATCGCAGTAAATCACAGTTGGATCTATCTACTGACCAAACAAACCAACTAGGATCTTCCTCATCCAGATGGCCTCACATGTTGCTTGACTCGCAACTATGTACTTTGCCTTTGCCGAATTGAGTGCAACCAATCTTTATTTTCTGCTGTACCAAGAAACTGTCGCTGACTCAATACTGAAGATCCCTCCTAATGTACTTTTTTCGGTTAGATGGACTCCTGCTTAATCTGCATCGGTGAAGCCTTGAAGCTTCACTCCCTCTATCTGTTTGTACCATAAGTCATATTGAGAAGTGCCCCTAAGGTATGTCAACACATGCTTTGCCGCCTTCCAATACACCTTGGTAGGCCTAACCATTGCTTGACTAAGCTAGTTAACTGCATAGCACATATCCAGTGGTGTGTTCACCAAGTACATGAGTGAACCCACAAGATGCCTATAAACAGTAACTTCCACTACTTCCCATGAAGTAGCATCCTCCTTCCTCCAGTTACCTGCTAGAGGAGTCTACATATGTTTGTTGCTTTCCGTGCGAAATCTCGAGTATATCGTTGGCATACTTGCCTTGAGACACAAACAACTCCCCATATCCCTCCCATACCTCCATGCCAAGAAAGTAATGCATGAGCTCCACGTCCTTCATCTCAAACTCTCTTGCAAGGTCCTCCTTGCAAGACTTGATTAGTTGATCATCACCTGTTAGTATGAGATCATCAACACAAAGTACAATGATCAACAACTTACCTTCCACCACTATGTGGTACAGGTTCGCATCTGCTTCACTCTTCGTGAAGCCCAACCCAGTGAAGTAGCTATATATCATGGTGTACCAAGCATGGGGTGCTTGCTTCAATCCATACAACGCTCTCTTGAGCCGGCACACATGAGACTCACGATCAAAGATCTCAAAACCTTCAGGCTGCTCTATGTACACCTCTTCCTCAATCATGCCATTAAGGAAGGTGGTCTAAAATTCCATACTAAAATTCCCAAAACAAACAAGTATAAACACACAATTACAAAAAGATCAAAGTACCTTTTGCATAGCATCCCACCTTCATCCCAGTGTTAATGTTGATGATGAGAGGCACATAGCTAATGCAAATGGTGAAGAAGCACGGCATATCATAATCTAATGGTGGCTAGCAGGGGTTGTTAGTTGTCTAGCTGACCTACTGGTTGTCAAATGTAGGAGAACCAAATCCTCCTATTGGGGTTACCCATTTTGGCGGGCAATGGGAACAAAGGACAACATAATATGACCACTAGTAAGAACGATACCAATGAAACTTGCTTCAGACCTATTTACCGTTGAATACAATGGTAAAGGATGGGGGATATGAACAAGAGTTTGGGTATTGAGCTACAAGACATAACATGGAGAGCGTATTAGTACAATATTAGTGATGATGCTACTAGTTTTACCTCTCCAAAGCTTAAACAAAATAATGAATTCCTTGCTACAAGTCACAAGCCATTTGTAGAGCACAAAGAGGAGGTTTCTATTTATAATATCCAGTGTTGTTTTGAGCCATTTTTGATGCAGCCTTTTAGGAAAACCTAGCAATATGATAAATAATAAGAAGGAAAGCTAGAAGAACTTATGTTTTTCTAGTTCTTGCTGAGTTTTGGTGATTGTTATCACTGTAGACATTAAGGAGAAATCATATCAGTATAATGCATTCACAACCTCATTGTGGAATTAATTAAAATACAAAGAGAGCCTTTTGAACTTTTAGCATAGAAAATAGTTGAAGCACACACTCTTACACAAGAGTTCGAGGTCACACTTTGTTATCTTTTGGTAGCAGTAGACAACTACTCTAGTCTCTATGCTCTAGTCTCTATGGTGTTTATGAGGCTAAGGAACACAATAGAATATTTATCTCCAAGACCCAAAAAATATTTATAGAGAAAATGCCTTAATTAGATTAATTAGCCAATTATTAAATATTCTCCTAAGTTTAACTTAGGAAAATTGGTTAATTAAATTATATTAATTGAGGTAAATCGAATTTTCTCTGGAGTCTTCTAGAAAAGTCACTTGCTAGAGTCAAGATGATCTTAGCCATCAATTGAGATTAGATCATGGCCCTTGGTTGCTCAACAAGAGATTATAAGAGCAAGTCAATGGGGCATTGGAGATCACTCAGAGATAGCAATTTGCAGTGATAGCAAGGACACAGAGGGAGACACCAGCAATGGGGTTTCAATAGAGAGATTGGGAAGAGAATTTCCGAACAAATTCTTCACAAAGATTCCAAAATTCCAAGAAAGGAAGGGAGGTCGAATTATTCTGTAGTGAGGCCATACCAGGGAATACAAATTAGCTAGTACACAAAGCTGGGAAGCAAATCGATTTCTAGTTGCCGAAGAAAGGTGTCGGAGCATGTGCGAGTTTGTTAATAGAATTACAGGAGGCAAAGATCGTTATTAGATTTAATTTCCAGAGGCAATGCGAGTTCTAGACAGAGCCATATGCATTTCCAATTCAACGAGTGTATGTAGTAAGGCAGGGAGTGTAAATTGCACTAAGAAGGCCAATTTGTTTTGTAATTGGAAACTTGGCTTTCCAAATTGATTTTGTCGGTGGAGATATTGCATGTCAGAGATTTTCCAGTGAAAGGCAAGTTGATTGTATTTATCAATTTTTCTGAAGAAATTTTCGAGGGATAATTTGTCCAAAAATACCAGTGTCAATTATTTTGTATGCATTATTTCTCAGTTCCTATATTTATTTGTGAAAATTGTAGTAGTGATTTAATCATTATTTGTCGTAATTAAATTTCAGAAGACAAATAATCTCCAATAGATAGAAGATTAAATTCCAATTGCTACAATTAAGGAAATTTCACATGGTGTCAGAGCAGATCAGTGAAAAGGGTTTGTAGGAATCAATCAGCATAGGGCATAGGAAGCAAAAGCTGAGAATTTATAACCTAGCGTATTTTTCTCCAGATTTATTTGAGTTACGCTATACCTCTATTTTTCCAGAGATGGTTGTAGCAAGTTTGAGAGATCAGGACAGATTGGATGGAGCCTCCAATTTTGGTGTGTGGAAATCTAGAATTACATTCCTATTGGATGAGTATGGATTGAAGGAGTATGCGAAGAATGTTATTGTCATACCAACAAATCCACAACAGTTGGCCAGCTACAAAAAGGAGAATGCCAAAGTGAAGAGGATTATCCTTGATGGAGTCAAGGACCATATTGTTTGGCATATCGCAAAGAATGATACAACGAAGCAGATGTGAGACGCAATTTCCAATTTGTACCAGAATTAAGATGCATAAGGGTGAGGATGTTGTATCGTATCTCACCACAGTTCAACTTTACCAAAGGTGAACTGGCTATAGTAGGATACAAGCCAAGTGATGACGAGCTAGTGCGAATACTACTAAATGGGTTTTCCAAGGAATGGATTATGTTCGTCCAAGTGATTTTTGGGCAAGGTACACTTCCAAGATGGGACCACCTATGGAGTGACTTCACTCAGGAGGAGTGTAGACACAACTTAGTCAATGGCACTAGTAGAAGCGGCAAGACACTCGAGGTGGAGAAGGAACAGGAAAACGTAGCCCTAGTAGGAAAAGAGAAGACAAAAAAGGGTTCCAGCAAGGGATCAGGATCAAAAGGAGATAAGAACAAAAACTTAAAGTAAAATCAAGTGCTTTAGTTGTGGTCAAGATGGACACTATGTTAACTAATGTCCTAACTAGAAGAAGGAAGAGAAGGAGAAGTAGACAATAGCTTGAGCATACATTGAAGATTTGTCTTCTAGGCTGGAAGATGAAGTCACTCTCATAGCTTGCCTCTCTAGCTCCATGTCCACAGGTGTCTGGTATATCGAAAGTGAAGCACCAATATTTATGATGAGGGTTAGAAACTATTTCTCTAACTACAAGGAAGAGGAGACGACCTTCCATAATAGATTGACAACAAGACTAAGTGTGCCTAGTTGGGAGAGGTACCATCAACATTCAGAGGGATTTAGGAAAGAGCAACAATTTTATAGAAGTGTTGCATGTGCCAGATTTAGTCATGAACCTGATTTCAATTTTTCCACTACAATATAAGGGGTATGAAGTCTACTTCCTGGGGCGAAAGGTGTACATCAAGCACTAGAGTTGGAAGAAGGTCAAATAGATTAGGGTTTGAAGCAATAAGTTGTACAAGTTGCAGTTCAATTCTCAAAAAGCACTTATTAACAACAACAGTAGCAATGACACAAACTTAGGAGAGTTATGGCATAGGAGGATGGGACACTTTCATCATGGAGAACTTAAGTTGCTCAGGGATACCATGACAAGAGTTCCAGAATTAAGCACAGAACGTGACAATGTGTGCAGAGGGTATGTACTTGGGAAGTTCGCAAAGGTGGCATTCCCAAGGAGTGATAGTAGAACCAATGGTGTGCTTCAGTTGATAAATTCAGATATTTGTGGTTCGTTGTCTACTAGATCTCTCGGGGGTTATGAATATTTGTGACCTTTATCGTGACTACTCCAAAAAAACCTGGTTCTATTTTTTGAAGGCGAAGGAGGAGGTCTTCAATCACTTCCAAGAGTTCATGACTCTTGTGAAGAACAAAACAAGTAAAAATATCAAGGTGCTTCATATGAATAATGGAGGCAAGTATATAAATAAGGCCTTCATAAGGTCCTGTGCAAAGGAGGGCATCAAGAAAGAGTGGAAAGATCCATACAACCCACAACAGAATGGGGCTACGGAGCGGAAGAATAGGATGATTGTTGGATCAGTGAGGGCAATGTTATATGACCAGGATATGCCTAAGTTTCTATGGGAAAAGGCATGTAGCACATCAATGTACATACAAAATAAGGTTCCTCACAAAGTGTTGGAGAAGATAACACCATAGGAGGTCTTCACAGGGATGAAGCCAGAG
The DNA here is from genome assembly GCA_000404065.3 of Pinus taeda. Taxonomy (NCBI): domain Eukaryota; kingdom Viridiplantae; phylum Streptophyta; class Pinopsida; order Pinales; family Pinaceae; genus Pinus; species Pinus taeda. The sequence goes on from APFE030636136.1 coordinate 43,968, forward strand.
GTCAGGCATTTCAGTATCTTTGGCCATATAGCTTATTGTCATGTGTCGGATGATAAACGCACCAAATTGGATCAGACTGCAGAAAAGGGTTATTTCATTGGATACAACAAAACGTCCAAGGCATACATGATCTACATTCTTAGTAGTAGGAGGATCATCGTTAGACAAGACGTGAAGTTTCAGGAGGAGAAATCCTTCAGAAGGTTTCGCGAGTTGCCAACAAATGATTAGAGTGGGCTAGAAGCTCCAAGGGTTGATCAACAGCTACAAGGACAATAGAGCACATGAGGATAATTATCTCCAAGACCCAGAAAATATTTCTAAAGAAAATTCCCTAATTAGATTAAATAGCCAATTATTAAATATTTTCCTAGGTCTAACTTAGGAAAACTGGTTAATTAGAGGCTAAGGAGCACATGAGGATAATTATCTCCAAGAAACATAAAATATTTCTAAAGAAAATGCCCTAATTAGATTAAATATCCAATTATTTAATATTTTCCTAGGTCTAACTTAGGAAAACTGGTTAATTAAATGAGATTAATTGAGGGAAATCAATTTTGCTCTAGAGACTTTCAGAAAAGTCACTTAATGGAGTCAAGATGATCTTAGTAATCGATTGAGATTAGATAATGGTCGTTGGTTGCACAATGATAGATTATAAGAGAAAGTTGATGGGGCATTGGAGATCACTCAGAGATAGTGATTTGCAGTGACAACAAGGGCGCAGAGGGAGACACCAATAGCGGAATTTCAGCAAAGAGATTGGGAAGAGAATTTCCAAAGAAATTCTCCACATAGATTCCAACATTCCAAGAGAGGGAGGGAGGCCGAATTATTCTGTAGTGAGGCCATACTAGGCAGTGCGAATTAGCCTTTGCGTAGAGCTGGGTAACAGATCAAATTATAGCTGTCGGAGGTAGGTACCATAGGAGGAGCATGTTGCTTAGTAGAATTGTAGGAGGCAGAGATCATTGCTAGAGTTGATTTCCCGAGGCAATGCGAGTTCCAGATAGAGCCATATGCATTTCCAGTCCAGTGAGTGCATTTAGTAGGCAAGGCATGTGAATTGCACTGAGGTTGATTTGTTATGTAGTAGGAAACTCGGGTTTGTAGATTGATATTTCCAATGGAAATAGTGTTTTTCGGAGCTTTGCCAGTGAAAGGAAAGTTGATTGTATTTCTCAATTTTTCTAAATAATTAATAATAAAACCCTCATCTGTAGAACTGGTTTTCCCCACATTGTTTTTTCTGAGGGACAATTTGTCCAAAAATACCAGTGTCAATTATTTTTTTGTGTCCATTATTTCTCAGTTTCTGTATTTATTTGTGAAAATTGTAGTAGTTATTTAATTGTTATTTGTCATAATTAGGTTTTTGAAGACAAATAATCTCTAGTAGATAGAAGATTAAATTCCAGTTGCTACAATTAAGGAAATTTCATATGGTATAAGAGCATATCAGTTCAAAGGATTTGTAGGAGTAAATCAACACAGGGAATAGGAAGAGAGCCAAGGTTTTATAACCCAATTTATTTTTCTCCATATTTATTTTAGTTTTTCTTTATTTCCAGTTTTCCATAGATGGTCGCAATAGGTTTGAGAGATCAGGACAAATTGGATGGAGTCTCCAACTTTGGTGTGTGGAAAGACAAGATGACATTCCTATTGGATGAGTATGCAGAGAATGTTATTTTTGTACCAATAGATCCACAACAGTTGGCCACCTACAAAAAGGAGATTGCCAAAGCGAAGAGGATTATCCTTGATGGAGTCAAGGACCATATTGTTCCAGATATCACAGAGAAGGATACAACCAACTAGATGTGGGACAACAATTGTTAATTTGTACCAAAATCCTACAAAGAAGGGGAAGTCGATTCTTTGAGAAATGATGAGGACCATTTAGATGCATAAGATTGAGGATGTTGTATCCCATCTCACCAAATTTTAACTTGCCAAAGATGAATTGGCTACAATAAGAGGCAAACCAAGTGATGACAAGCGAGTGAAAATAACACTCAATGAGTTTTCCAAGGAATGTCGTATGTATTTCCAAGTGATTTCTAGGCGAGAAACACTTCAAAGATGGGATCACCTATGTAGTGAATTCACTCGGGAGGAATTTAGGATCAACTTGGTCAATGGCACTAGTAGCAGCGACAAGACAATGAAGGTGGAGAAGGAACAAAAAAACGTAGCCCTAGCAGGAAAAGGGAAGGCGAAGAAAGGTTCCATCAAGGGATCAGGCTCAAAAGGAGATAAGAAGAAGAAGCACTTGAGTAAAATCAAGAGCTTTGGTTGTGGTCAACATGTACACTATGTCCACCAATGTGCTAGCAGGAAGAAGGAAAAGATGGGGAAGCAGACAACAACCTCAGCAGAGATTATGGATATGTCTTCTAGTCTAGAAGATGAATTCACTCTCATAGTTTGCGTCTCTAGCTCCATGTCCACAGGTGTCTGGTATATCGACAGTGGAGCACCAACACATATGATGGCAGTTAGAGACTATTTCTCTAGCTACAAGGAAGAGGAAATGGACTTCAATATATAGATGGGAAACAAGACTAAGTGTACTCCAGTTGGGAGAGGTACCATCAACATTCATAGGGAGTCAAGCAAGAGTAACAGTGTTACAAATGTGCTACATGTGCCAGGTATAGGCATGAACATAATTTCAGTTTTTGCACTACAGGATAAGGGATATGATGTTTACTTTGTGGGGTAGAAGGTATACATCAAGCACTAAAGTTGGAAAAAGGTCAAACAGATTGGGGTTCAAAGTAACAAGTTGTACAAGTTGTAGTTCCATTCTCCAAAGGCACTGATTAGTAGCAGCAGTAGTACTGGAAAAGACTTTGGAGAGCTATGGCATATGAAAAAGAGACACTTGCATCGTGGAGCACTTAAGTTGCTCAGGGAGACCATGACATAAATTCTAGAATTAAGCACGAAACGTGATGATGGGTGAAAAGGGTGCGTACTTGTAAAGTTTGCAAAGGCAGTGTTCCCAAGGACTGACAATAGAACTAGTGGTGTGCTTCCATTGATACATTCAGATATTTATGGCCCATTGTCTACTAAATCTCTCAGGGGTTATGAATATTACGTGACCTTTATCGTTGACTACTCTAAGAAAATGTGGATCTATGTTTTGAAGACGAAAGATGAGGTCTTTAGTGTGAAAATTTCCAAACTGAAATCCTATTGTAGAAACTGGAATTTAATTTTCTAAATGTTAATTATTTTAACTATTTATTTTCTATGGAAAATATGAAACAAATCACATTCCAACCCTCACAAATAAAAATTTTCATAAATAATAGCACTGGAAACTGAGAAAATACTAGCACACACACAATAAAAATGACAATTATTTTTGGACAATTGTCCCTGGAAAAACCCAACTTGGGAAAACTGGTGAAATAGTGAGAGTTTTTATTATTAGGCGGCAATGAACTATGAGTACAATCTGTGGATGCCCAACTGGAAATCCAAACTGCAAGAAAATTTGGGCAAAATTATTTTAACGGAATTACCCTTCTTCCACAAGCAATCCAAACACAACTTCCTTCAGAAAACTCGGCCTTCTTGACCCTCTGCGTTGCTCTACGCATACCTTATGACATCAAGCCCTTGAACTGCCTCTGATGAAGTCGTTTTCATGTCTCTGCTGAGGAAACTGCCTCTCTAACACTCTGGACCCTCTGCTGAGCCTCTGGAAGTGAAAACGAATTTCTCTCTAGCAAAATCAAACTACTTCTCTAAAGAAACTGCGCAGTCCTGTGTGCTGCCTCACCGAGAATAACTCGACCCTCTTGCTACCACCTCTCTGAATCTAGAAAACTTGCTTTGGATCATTGTCTTTGCCCCTCACTATCTTTGTTGCCTCACTAAAGCTATAAATCTTTGGCAACTGATTGTTGCTACTCTAGAAAATCGAATTCTCCAAGTGACTCTGGCGTGTCTTCTCTAAGTGCCCATCGAATTCCTCTTATAATCCACTATTGGAGCAACAACGACCAAGATTAAAACTTAATTTTGGAGTCGATCTATGTGACCTTCTAGACTCTTCTCACCTTGACTTAATTAATTCTGATTAATTAAACATATTTCCTAAGTTTAGACTTATGAAATATCTAAAAAACAACTAATAATCTAATTAAGCTGTCTCTAGGTGGAATTTCCAAAACCGATTTCAAGGTCTTGGAGATCTCAAGTATTCTAGCCTCTCCACCAAATTTAATGGCTAGAACACATCTGATGCTACAAAAACTAGCACTCCCTCTTAGCGAGGAATGTGTTCTAGTGCTGCACACCCTACCACAACACTCAATCTTTGAATCATCTCCTATCATGTTGTTGATGTCTGACCACTGTGATGGCCTTTCATTACCCAACAACAACTGCGCAACTCTGATGTTGCATCTATGTTGCTCCTGACACTATTGTACTGCTGCCAACTCTGCATCTGCACCGCAAATCCCTCTTATCTGTTGTTGCAACTGAGAATCACCCAAAATAATGGATCAAATGTGTTCAGTATGATGCATTTGTCACCCGTCTCTGATTGCTACTAGCCTTTGCACCATCTTGAAGGAATTTGGATTGTTGCTGACTCTGTTTTGTGCCACCTGAACTGCTGCCAACTCTGCACTGTTCTCCCCAGCGTCTAACTGCTACTAGTGTCAACAATTGTCACTCTAGTACTGACTGCACCAACTACCACTAATTCATCCTACTACTCAATATTGTGGGCCCCCGTAGCCAGGTAATAATTCATGAGGTGGAAATCTCAATGACCCTGCCTAATCTCTATAGCTCTCTGGGGCTACAACTCCAAATCACCCCACCTCACTTTTGGAGGTATAATTGCCATCATCACGAATTCTTCCTCCATCCTGGAGGACAGCGTGTCGATCTCAGTTGATGCTGCCTGTTGGTCTGCTTCTATGACTTTCCCTTCTTCCTAAGAGGACACTGCGTGCTGTAGTGACTAAACTTGCCACATCTGAAACACTTAACCTCGACAGGTCCTTCTTCTTTCGCTGCTCCCCTTTCCCCTACCCAAGACTTTTAGATGCAAGGGCCACATTCTCCTCCTCCTTCACCACCTTCTATCCATTGCTACTGCTGCCACTGATGGAGCTCTTTAACAAAGCTCTCCTTAACTCCTCTGGTTGTAGGTCAACCCACATTTTGTCCCATCCTGGTAGCGTGTCTCTGACCAATATACTTTGCTCGAATACTTGCCAATCCTTCGAGACACTGTTTAATGCCAATCGTACTAGCTCTGAAGGTTGAGGCATTGCCCCAACAATTGCGATTTGGTCTCAGATCTCCTGAATCCTGGTGAGGAAAGGATCTATGCCTTCCCCTTTCTACATCTTGATGCATCTCATTTTCTCCTCTAGGAACATCTTCCATTGCTCGAAAGTACCCTGGTATAGCATGGAGAGAGAATCCCACATCTCTTTGGCCATTCCCTTGGCCACTATATGTGAGACTATATGTTCCCAGACTCCATCCAGGAGCAACTGCTTCGCCCACGCCATATCCTTCCTATGTTTCTTGAGCTAGTCTGCATCTTGAGGAACTGTCGCCGCATTATCTATGTAGGCTTTCAGGCCATATTCATCTAGAAGGACATCCTAGCCCTCCAGATGACATAGTTGGAGGCTCCCTCAAACCTCTCCTGATCTCTAAGCCCTACAGTGGCCATCTCGATTCTGTCAAAAACTCCCTCTTTCCTTTTGCTCGATTGTTTCTCTACAACTTGCACTCATTTTTGGAGAGAAAATATTTGCTCACAACTATTGTCAATCTACAAGGAAAAATCAACTTCTGAGACTCGAAGTTCCCTGAGATAAATTTTCCCTCTATTGTGTGTGCTTTTCTCTTCCACTCGACGTGGATTTTGCTGCTGCAACCTGCAAAAAAACCCTCTAAGTCCAACCAAGAATCTGCTTGGCAAAACTCTGAGTTGTAACTGCTCCCTCTAACTGTTGGAATCATTCTCCTGGGAAAATCGAATTTTCTGCACCAGTGCAACTAAAAATTGATTTCTTTTGCCCCAGCGATTCAGCCTCCCTATCTAGATACCGAGTTGCCCTTTAAAATTTCGGCCTGCTTCTCCCTCTGAACAACCAAATTTTCTTCATCCGCTTTTGAGCTTTCCGACTGATCATTCATGCTTTGATACCATGTGAAAATTTCCAAACTAAAATCCTATTGCAGCAACTAGAATTTATTTTTCTAATTGTTAATTATTTTAACAATTTATTTGCTACGACAAATATCAAATAAATCACACTCCAACCTTCACAAATAAAATTTTGCAGAAATAATAGTGCTAGAAATTGAGAAAATACTAGCACACACAATAAAAACGACATCGTTATTTTTGGACAATTGTCCTCGGAAAAAACAAACTTGGGAAAACTGGTGCAATAGTGAGGGTTTTTGTTATTATGCAGTAGTGAAATTTGAGTACAATCTATGGATTCCCAACTAGAAATCCAAACAACAAGAAAATTTGGGAAAAAATATTTTAAGGGAATTACCCTTCTTCCACAAGCAATCTCGACACAACATCCTTCAAAAAACTCGGCCTTCTTGACCCTCTGCGAAGTGTTGAAATTTCTAAGTCTAACACGTTATAAATTCTTCTTGCATTATCTGGTTTATTTCACCTACATTTTTATTCCTTCAAAAGTTATTTAACCATATAAATACTGAAAATAAACACAAATGCAGTCTCAACTCATATACAGATCATCAACTGAAATAATAAACAAACACACAAGGGACACTGTTATTTTTGGGCAATTGTCCTCGGAAAATCCTAACTTAGGAAAACTGGTCCAACAGTTCTGAGGGTTTTATTATTAAGCAGCTTTCTTGAGTACAACTAGGGTACCAAACTGGTTTACCCAATAGATATTTCTATGTGGCAGTAATACCTCTTCGAAAGAAGATATTCAGCAAGTTTGCCCCACGAAAATCCTTCCAGCACTTCTCCAAGGATCTGCGTCAGCCCTGCTAGCCTCTGCGTAGCTCTGGAACCCCCTGTGTCAGCCCTCTACCTCTCTGCATTAGCTCTTTGGCCTTCCAAGTCACCCACACAGGCCCTGCTAGCCTCTGCATTGTCTCTCTGGCCTTCTGTGTGGCTCTTGCTGGCTCTGCGTATCCTCCTCAATCACTACGCTAGCCCACAGGCACTATCTCTGCCTCTTTGCCCCTCGCTGCAACTCAGGTCACTTGTTCAAATTTTCTCAGCAAACCCTGCTCCAAAAAATCGAATTGATTGATCAATCTTGGTGTATCTCCAACTGACTCTCAAGCATCCTCTTATACTTTTCCTGTTGAGTCTTCAACGGCCGAGATTAAATCTTTAATCAATGGCTAAGATTAGATTTGGCTTGATTCATGTCATTTAGAATATTCTCGCCCAGTTTTATACTAATACCCATTAATATTTTAATTTTCCTAAGTTTAAACTTAGGAACCCCATTAAAAATATTAATTAATTTAATATCTCTCTAACCTAGTGGAATTTCCCCAAACCATTTCCGGGTCTTGGAGATCTCATGTGCTTTAGCCTCCACCAATTTTCATGGCTAGAGCACATCCGATGCTACCACAAATCAACACTCCCTCTTAGAGAGGAGTATGCTCTAGTAATGCTCCACCACTGAACATCACCTTGATCATCCAGCACCGGTACTGTTGATGTTTGTCCTGCTGCACAACATCCACTGCATTGTTGCCTCCTGTACTACTGCCCATAGCTTTGCCACTACCACTGCTACATCTGTACTACATCTCCCTCTCAACATGCTGCATCATGTTGCCCATATCACTACCGCTGCTAATTGCCACACTGCAACTCAGTTACCGAGAAGTAAGTAATTGATCTACCTAACTACTGACATCCTTGTCAGTTCAGAAGCCTCCTGATGCTGAATCTACCTCTACTGCTATCCTGTGCTCTCTATGTTGTCTCTGCGTTGTTGCAAGCACCTCTGTGCCTCTCGCACTACTGTAACCCTCACTGTGCCTTTCTGTACTACTGCAACCATCTTTGTGCCTATCGCACTGCTACAACCTCCACTGCGTTATTATAGATCCCATCACTCTAGCACTACCTTGTTGGAAATACTGAGAGGGGGGTGGATCAGTGTTTCTTTTTTTTCCAATTATTATTTATATCAGTTAAAACATTTATCTTTGGAACACAAAAGCAGATAATAGGAATAGATGCTTTTATTAATGTGATATTTACAATAAATCAAGTACAATATATATATATATATATATGGTTTCAATCAGTTGCCAAGCACCAACTTGGACCCTTTGTGAGGCTCCAACCTCTAGAGCACCAACTCTGTCTTGTCAAGGCACCAACCTTGAATTTAGGAGCACCAACTCCCAAGGACAGAAATCCTTTCAGTTTTGAGGCACCAACCTCAAGGGCTCCAACCCTCTACTATAAACCATCTGGATTTGTTTGGTTGTAATTCTCTGCTCCCAACCCTGCTGGGCCTATGACTTACTTCTGTCCTCCTATTCCTTCCACTTCTGCCAGAGCTTTGGCTTCCTTTATTTTCTTACAGTTTTTCGGTAACACTAAACTTTCCTTGTTCTCTGTTTTATATTCCTGATACCCCTGACCTTTGGCTTCTTTTCTCCGCTGGCTATTCGGCTTCCTCAATGCTCGCTTGATCTTTCAGCTTCCTCTGCGCTCACTCTTCAACTTCCTCTATCTCTTCAAATCCATCAATACACAGGGCACATTAATGTGGAAAAGAGGCCGAATTACAATAATGTTGCATATTAAAGAAAATATCAGAGAGGCCCCATTTTATAATATTCATACAATATACAATAGTAATCCCGCAATCGCAATTGCAATTGCAACGGTTCAGGCCCACTAAACTATCAGAAGCGTTAATTAATCTTTAAGCCCCGAGCAACACATTTATCAGAACCACAAGAATACACGGAAATACAACCTCCGAATACATAAGGTCGGACTTCAAATGCATTACACCCGCATCTATAACTTCATCAAGTCCGCTCCTCCACAACTTTATCGCAATCGGCAAATTTGCACATAACATAGCCAATTCCATGATACCCGGATGTGATATTATTATAAACTGTTTTTAATAACTCCGTTGGGTCCATACATATATATCGCAATCGGTGGTTCGGGGGCGACAACCCTTTATACATTGTGATTACTGCGGATGCAACATTTGATTAAGCCATGCTATAATGGTGTAGTCGGGTCTGCAATTATATCACAATCATCATTTTAATGTGGCAAGGCTTTAAAGAGGCTTGCGATATTGCAACGGACGCAATATTATATTACATCATATTGTAATGGTATATATATATATATATATATCGCAATCGCATTTTTTAATGTGGCAAGGCTTAACGCTGGAATACAAGGATACATATGAAATACACTGAAAACCCCGCTCCGAAACACTTAGTCGGACTTCAACTATTTATACACCCAGACATATATATCATCGGGTCCGCACATGCACATTTTCCGATGTTTGCCTTTCTCGGTTCAATCCTCCACCGTAGATCATACCATCCTATTTGATGGTTGATATTACACCAAGCCAACAAAGCTGCTAGGTGATCTTGCACCGTAGATCAAAATGCATTTGATCCAATGCTCGACAATGATATTGGATGAGCTACATGCACGAGGATTACCCGCCCGATAAGGCGGTTTCCTCTCTCCTTCTCCTACCACACGTCAGCCGATGAATGGTATTGGGTGAGTCCGGTCGAAAACCACTTACAGCCTTGAGTCCGCTCGAAAACCACTGTCAGTATTTCAAACCTACTTTTTGGAATATAACCACGTGCATTCACTCTTCATCCTTATTCTTGAAATCTGCCTATATTATATACTCCTCCGCTCTTTTGGTTTTCCTGTGGCTTTTGATACCGTTGTTTATGTTTCTCTGCGATGTGTTCCTCTTTGTTTCTTCCGCTTCTTCCTCTGGCTTTTCTTTCACTACTCCTGTTCTGATATTCTGCATTGTCTTGATTTCTGCCGCTCCTTTGTTAACTCCTCTATTAGCTCCTCTGATGCTCTGTTGCTCTTTGTTCTTCCGATAACTTTGTTTATGTACCTTCGCTAATGCGATCCTCTTTCCAGTGGCTTTGCTCCTGTTCTTCACAAGTCTGCTCTGCTTCTCCTTGGCTTCATATTGACATTAATGACAATCTAGATCAACAATCTCCCCCTTTGTCATTGATGGCAATATTCTTCTTCTCTCCCCCTTTGACATCAATGGAAAAGGAGTGCACAAGGACTCCCCCTATCCTGCAACCTCTTTATGAATCAACTTAAGTGATGCTAAAGAGATAATCCCCATCTTTTGACTAAGATGTTCAAATGCTTCTCAAGGAAGAGGTTTTGTGAAAATATCAACTATCTGCTCCTTAGTATTGATATATTCCAAGATGATGTTTTGTTCAGCTGCTTGTTCACAAAGGAAATGATACTTGATGGTATATGTTTGGTCTTTGAGTGCATCACCGGATTTTTGCTGAGACTGATGGCACTTGTGTTATCACAATAGATGGTAAATGGTTGATTTGTACCTCTGTTGACATCTTTTAGAGCTTCCTTCATCCATAGTATTTGAGTACAACAATCTGCGGCAACTATATACTCGGCTTCAGCTGTAGATAGTGATATGGATGTTTGTTTTTTGTTAAGCCAAGATACTAAACAGTCTCCCAGGAAGAATGCATTTCCACTAGTACTTTTCTGATCATCGACACTTCCATCCCAATCAGCATCAGTGTATGTAGTCAAAGTAAGAGTTGAGCTCTTAGGGCACCAGAGACTGAAATCAGGGGTTCCTTTCAGGTATCTGAGAATTCTTTTTACAACCAAGAAATGGGATTGTTTAGGAGCTGATTGGAATCTTCCCACCATTCCTACTGCTTGCATAATGTCAGGTCTTGTAGCAGTTAAGTACAGAAGGGCTCCAATTATTGACCTGTAATGAGTTACATCTATCGGAGGGGAGTCATCATTTTTGCTCAATTTGCAATTTGTGGTCATAGGTGTGCTCATGGTTGCAGAGTCTTCCATTCCATATCTTTTAAGCATGCCTTCGAGATATTTGGCTTGAGATATAAACAAGCTTGCCGTGGTTTGAGATACTTGTAGTCCAAGGAAGTGAGATAACTCTCCTATCATCAACATCTCGAACTCTTTTGACATGTTTTGAGAAAATTCATGGCTCATCTCATCATTATTACTAGCAAAAATCAGATCATCAACATAAACAAGTGTGAATAGTAACTTATCCTCATCTGTCTTTATGTAGAGATTACTTCTTGCCACCCCCTTCTTAAAGCCTTGTTGTTGTAGATAGTGATCCAATCTTGTGTAAGCTCTAGGAGCTTGTTTCAACCCATATAATGCCTTTTTCAACTTACAAACAAAGTCTTTTCCTTCCGTTAGATTAAACCCTTCTGGTTGCTCCATGTAGACTTCTTCCTTGAGTTCCCCATTCAGAAATGTTGATTTTACGTCCATTTGATAGATTTTGAATCCTTTTGAGAAAGCAAATGCCAAGAACATCCTGATAGATTCCGTACGAGCTACTGGTGCAAATGTTTCTTCAAAGTCAATTCCTTCAACTTGTGAATAGCCTTTCCAGACAAGCCTTGCCTTGTCTCTGATGATTTGTCCATCTTCATTCATTTGTTTTGAATACCCACTTGATTCCTATTACGTTTTTGTCCTTTGGACGAGGTACCAACACCCATGTCTCATTCTTCTCAATTTGAGACATTTCTTCTTCCATGGCTTTTACCCAATGAGGATACTTGCTTGAGAAAATGTTTCTGGTTCTATCATGGATAGAAGAGAAACATCATTTTTCCTTGGTGTGTTTGTCATTCTTCTTCATGTCTGCATACCTTCATCTACATTGCCAATAATCTGCTCTTCTTGGTGATATTTTTGGAGAAACTTCATCTTTGAAGGGGTTTGAGATATTTCTTTTTCCCTGGGTTTTTCTTGATCTATTTCTTCTTTTTCAGGTTCTTCTTCTTCAATGAGAGAATCAACTTCATGTTCTTCAATTTCTTTTTCTGGAAGGTCTTCATCAATCTTTACATCAATGCTTTCCACTATTTTCCATAGTCGATTATTATAACACTTGTAGGCTTTGCTTCTTATAGAATATCCAAGAAAGATCCCTTCGTCAACCCGAGAATCAAACTTTCCTAGTGAGCCATCATTGATTTTTATGAAGCACTTGCTTCCATAAATCTTGAAGTATTTTACTGAAGCAGGTCTTCCTTTCCATAATTTATAAGGAGTCTTTTCATTATTTGGTCTTAATTGAGTTTGATTCAAGGTATAGACAGTTGTCCCAACTGCTTCTTTCCAGAATTTTGTCTGCAAGTTAGCTGCTATTAACATTGTTCTTGCCATTTCTTGAACTGTTCAGTTTCTTCTTTCAACTACCCCATTTTTCTTTGGTGTTCTGGCAGCAGAGAGTTCCCTTTTGATTCCATGTATTTTACATAATTCATCTAATTCTTTTGATGTGAATTCTCCCCCTCTATCTGTTCTGAGACACTTAATCTTAGAGTCCTTTTCATTTTCCACAAGAGCTTTAAGATTCTTAAAACACTCGAATGCTTCTAATTTATATTTTATAAAATATACCCACATGATTCTAGTATAATCAGCAACAAATAAAGCAAAGTAACTTTCTTCTTGGAGTGCCAGAGTTCTAGTTGGTCCACATAAATCAGCATGAATGATCTCCAAAGGCTTTGGTGTAGAAAACTCCTTGGTCTTGTGACTTGTTCTAGTTTGCTTTTCATGTTGACATGGGCTACATACTCCTTGATTTGGTTTGAATAACTTTGGGATGTCTCATACTGCATTTATCTTGCTGATATTGATCAAATTATCGAAGCTTATATGTCCAAGTCGCTTGTGCCACAACCAACTTTCATCTGTTTGACTTAAGTAGCATTTGTCTTCTTGAATCTTGTTCAGAATGTAGATGTTGTTTGGTGTTCTAACCCCTTTAGCCACAAGTTCCCATGAGGAAGAGTTCCTTATTTCACAGTCTTTGGTGCTAAAGACAACATTATGTCCTTGATCACAGATTTGGCTAACACTCAAGAGGTTGTGTTTGAGCCCATCTATGAGCAAAGCATTTTGAACTTTTCCTTTTCCATTAATAAGAGTAATAGTTCCTTCTCCAGCAATTTTGGCAAATCCACTTCCAAAGGATACATTTCCTTCCTTTTTGTTCAATGAGACAAACTTCCTTCTGTCCCTTGTCATGTGTCTGGAGCACCCACTATCCACAAACCAATGATTTTCATTATTTTGAGCACATAGAGCTAGGCCACATTTCTCCGTGTTGGGATTCTCACTTCTTGCTTTTCCTCTTTTGAGTGGGCAATTTTTTTCATTGTGTCCATTATTATTACATAATGAGCAAATCATATCAAATTTGGCCAAGGGATCAAAAGAATTGTAGGTCTTGATTTGTCCTTGTCCTTTGGGGCCATATGGTTTGTTTATTTGATTCTTCAGTTTTGGTGTGTCATTATTACGAGCCATTGTCTAGCTTGATGACCAAAATCTTTACAATGGAAACAATGCCCAAAAAATATAGTTTTGTACCTGTTGTAATAGCCATGATTTGAATCAACATTCTTCCTTGGAGTTACTCTCGCTTCATTCCTTGAATTTGAGATGGGCCTCTGATGAAATATTGTTTTGTATTTGTTGTAGCATCCATGATTCGAATCAACATTCTTCCTTGGAGTTATTCTCTCTTCATTCTTTGGATCTGGGATGAGCCTTTGATGAAATAATCCTTCTTCCTTTCGGTTGCTGGAAAGTGCATTGGCATAGATTTTCGCATTATTCTTAGTGCTTGATGATTCTCCTTTAAAACCTATTCCAGATTTATCATATTCAAGTTTTTGATTATTTAGGATAGTGTCAAGTATTTGAGAGCTTTTCCAACCCTTTTTAACTTGCTCCAATTCCTTCCTCAGAGATACTATTTCGGCTTCACGTTCTTCGCAAGCTTCTTCTTTTTCTTTTAGCTTGTTTTTCAAGAGATCTTCCCTTCTTTTTGTTTCCTCGTTTTCTACTTCGAGAGAAATGATTTTATTTTGTAATTTCTCATTTTCTTCAATGGCACTTATTAATAATTCATATACATTTCCTTCTAGCCCTGAGTCATCATCACTTGTGAATGCCATGAATAATACTTCTTGGCTTCCAACATGGTCATTTTCTTCATCTAATTCTTCATTACCTCCTATGTGGTGAGGGAACTGGTTGGTTGATTTCTTTTTAATGACTACAAATTCATCTTCATTAGACTCATCTTGCTTAGAGAGGAAATTCTTCTTATTGAACCCTTTCTTTTTGTATACCATCCTTTTAGAATTTTCTTCATCATCCCTATCATGCTTATGAGGACATTTTGCAGCGTAATGACCTATTTTTCCACATTTGAAACAAATAAGAGGGTATTTACCTTTTAGCTTAGATCCTTTCTTCAACCTTCATACAAATTGCGCCAATTCGGATTCAACATCGGAGCCATCACTACTGACATTCCTTTCTTTCCCCTTTTTTGATTTTGAGGCCTTGAATGCTGCATCTTTCGAACTTGGGAAACCTTTTCTCATCTCATAGGCAATGAGGATTCCATGGATTTCATCCATCTTGAGAGTATCTAGATCCTTCACTTCTTCTATGGCACTTACTTTGGAGTCAAATCTGTCTGGGAGAGATCTTAAGACCTTTTGAACAATGGTGCTTTTTTCAATGTTTTCGTCCAATCCTTTAAGAGAGTTGACCACTTCAGCGACTGAGAGAAAGTATGATGCAATATCTTCTTCATCATCCATTTTCAGACTTTCAATTTCCTTCTATGTGTTTGAAGCTTTGCCTTCTTGAATTTGGAGTCCCCGTCGTATAAGCTAATTAGCTTATCCCATATTGCTTTGGCAGAGTTACAATTCATGACTTTTGTAAATTTAAAATCAGTGATTCCATTAGTGATGGAGTTCAAGGATTTTTCATTTGCAACGTAGACTTTCCTCTCATCTTGATCTGTTGGAAGAGTGGAAGGAGCTATGTACTCATTTAAGACTGAATGCCAAACCTCAGGTCCAAGGGATATTAAGTAATAGGACATTCTCTTTTTCCAGAGACCAAAATTTGTGCCATCGAACAGAGGAGGTCTTCATGACACTTCTTGATTTCTCATCATGACTAAGAATCCTTCTTCAACCTGTTAGGCTGATATGAAGAAGCTGGCTCTGATACCAATTGTTGGAAATACAGGGGGGAACCAACTTTTTCTTTTTTCAATTATTATTTATATCAGTTAAAAAATGGTATCTAGGGAACACAGAAGTAGATTAAGAATAGATGCTTTATTAATGTGACATTTACAATAATCAAGTACAATATATATATATATATATATATATATGGTTTCAATCAGTTGCTAAGCACCAACTTGGACTCTTTGGGAGGCTCCAACCTCCAGAGCACCAACTCTGTCTTGTCGAGGCATCAACCTCAAGGACTCCAACCCTCTGCTATAAACTGTCTGGATCTGTTTGGTTGTAATTCTCTTCTCCCAACCCTACCGAGCCTATGACTTACTTCTGTCCTCCTATTTCTTCCACTTCTGCCAAAGCTTCGGCTTCCTTTATTTTCTTACATTTTTTCAGTAACACTAAACTTTCCTTGTTCTCTGTTTTATATTCTTGATACCCCTGACCTTTGGCTTCCTTTCTGCTAGCTATTCAACTTCCTCATCCCTCACTTGATCTTTCAGCTTCCTCTGCGCTCACTCTTTGGCTTCCTCTGTCTCTTCAAATCCATCAATACACAAGACACGTTAATGTGGAAAAGAGGCCGAATTACAATAATGTTGCATATTAAAGAAAATATCAGAGAGGCCCCCCTTTTATAATATTCATACAATATACAATAGTAATCCCGCAATCGCAATGGTTCAGGCCCACTAAACTATCAGAAGCATTAATTAATCTTTAAGCCTCGGGCAACACATTTATCGAAACCACAAGGATACACGGAAATACACCCTCCGAATACATAAGGCCGGACTTCAAATGCATTACACCCGCATCTATAACTTCATCAGGTCCGCTCCTCCACAACTTTATCGCAATCGACAGATTTGCACATAACATAGCCAATTCCCCGATACCCGGATGTGATATTATTATAAATTGTTTTTAATAACTCCGTCGGGTCCATATATATATCACAATTGGTGGTTCGGAGGCGGTAACCCTTTATACATTGCGATTACCGTGGATGCGACATTTGATTAAGCCATGCTATAATGGTGTAGTTGGGTCTGCAATTATATCGCAATCAGAATTTTAATGTGGCAAGGCTTTAAAGAGGCTTGCAATATTGCGACGGACGCGATATTATATTACATCATATTGTAATGGTCCCGTGGGTCCAGATATATATATATATATATATATATATCGCAATCGCATTTTTTACTGTGGCAAGGCTTAAAGCCAGAATACAAGGATACATATGAAATACACTGAAAACCCCGCTCTGAAACACTTAGCCGGACTTCAACTATTTATACACCCGGACATATATATCGTCGTGTCCACACATGCATATTTTCTGATGTTTTCCATTTTCGGATCAATCCTCCACTGTAGATCTTACCATCCCATCTGACGGTTGATATTACACTCGGCCAACAAAGCTACTCGGTAATCTTGCACCGTAGATCAAAATGCATTTGATCCAATGCTCGACAATGATATCAAGTGAGCTACATGCACGAGGATTACCCACTTGATAAGGCAGTTTCCTCTCTCCTTCTCCTGCCACGTGTCAGTCGATGAATGGTATCGAGTGAGTCCGCCCGAAAACCACTGTCACTATTTCAAACCTGCTTTTTGGAATATAACCACGTGCATTCACTCTTCATCCGTATTCTTGATTTCTGCCTATATTATATATTCCTCCACTCTTTTGGCTTTCCTGTGGCTTTCGATACCGTTGTTTATGCTTCTCCGCTACGTGTTCCTCTTTGTTTCTTCCTCTGGCTTTTCTTTGACTGCTCCTATTCTGATATTCTACATTGTCTTGATTTCTGTCGCTCCTTTGTTAACTCCTCTAATGATCTGTTGCTCTCTGTTCTTCCGATAACTCTGTTTATGTACCTTCATTGACGCAATCCTCTTTCCAATGGCTTTGCTCTTGTTCTTCACAAGTCTGCTCTGCTTCTCCTTGGCTTCATATTGACATTAATGAAAATCTAGATCAACATGCCTTGTCACTCCATCCGCATCTTGCTTCTACCGACATCGTCATCCTACTACTGTCATTTGAGGCTCCCGTAGTCGGATATGATCCAAGAATTTGGGTACCTCAAGGATCCTTCTCCTCATCTTCTGTAGTCCTCCTGACTATAGCTCGATGTCTCCCCATCTCTCCTCTAGAGGTGCATGAACCCTCATGGCACAGTCGTCATCAGTCTCGACTTCTTTCTCCGTCTTAGCCGGAGCTGCCTTGGAGTCAAAAGTCTCCACCTTATTCTTCTTCCTAGGACACTGAGTTGCATAATGACCCATCTCCCCACAATGGAAGCACTTCACCTTGGAGATTTCCTTCTTCTTCCTCATCCCCTATTGTCCCCGAGATGCCAGAGTTGCATCCTCCTCCTCTTTCTTGATTCGACCTCCTTTGCTGCTACTTCTTGCCTTGGTCAACTATCTGATCTCTTCTTGGCAAAGAGTTGCCTACATCTCTTCCCATCCTGGAAGATCAGCTTTGCATTCAGGGCGGTCCTCACCATGAACTCCTAATTCGATGTGGCTCTTATGGAAGTAAGTTGGTCTCGAATCTCTTGCAACCTGCTGAGGTATAGATCTATCTGCTCCCCATTATGCATCTGATACGACCGCGACTGATTCTCCAATAGCATCTTCCTCTGCATGGAAGTGCTCTGATACAATATCGTCAAGGTATCCCACATCTCCTTTGCCATGTTCTTCTTGGCAATATGTGGTATCACATGATTCTTGATCCCATCAAGGATTATGCACTTTGCCTTTGCCATTGCATCCTTATACCTTTCATTATCAGTTGGGTCGACTAAGATAGCCACAGTTCTCAAGGCGAAGCCCTTGATGCGATGTCTATTAGAACAGACAGGATCCTGGCCTTCCAAATTACAAAGTTGGAGGCCCCGTCCAAGCTGTCTTGATCCCTCAGTCCATTCATTGCCATTGCCGCTCTTCTACTAGACTCCCTCTGAGTCTCGACTTCCCTCCTGGAAGTTCTCTCTTAGACTCCCTCTGAATCTCGATTTCCCTGATAGAAATCTTCTTGCCAACTGTCAATCCGCTCCTCTCTAATCGTCTTTGCAACTGCAACTCGGATACGGATTTCTTGGCTAGAAATCCCTCAAGGCAGCGGCTCCCTCTACCTTGGTTCTATCATGTTAGGTATTTTTCTACTTCGACAACAACAACACCCCACCAACTTCCCAATCCACAATCTGCCCACAGCTCCCTAGGCCCCAGCAGTTGAAAAAACTAAGCCTCTTAGCTCTGTGCAATCCTAGCAAGACTGAATCGCTCTTTTGGTCAACTGCGTCAAGCCTACCAGACTGAGTAGGACGACGTGGCTCTTTGTGAGCCTCTTCTGCCTCTCTCTACCTCTGCAGTGACCCTCTCTATGGCTCGAAATGATGATGCAAGCCCTTTGCGTCACTCCTCTGTTGCTTTCTGCTTAGGAGCAGCTCTGTCTCTTGGGACAGCTGCTACTGCTGCAAATATTTCTGATTATGATGGTGCCTTTAGTCCTCCTATGATCTACAATGCTCTAGTACAATGTTGAAATTTCTAAGTCTAACACGTTAGAAATTCTTCTTGCATTAACTGGTTTATTTCATCTACTTGTTTATTCCTTAACAAGTTATCTAACCATATAAATACTGAAAATAAACACAAATGCAGTCTCAATCATATACAGATCATCAACTGAAATAATAGACAAACACACAAGGGACACCGTTATTTTTGGACAATCGTCCCCAGAAAAACCCAACTTGGGAAAACTAGTGCGGTAGTTTTGAGGGTTTTATTATTAAGCAGCTTTCTCGAGTACAACTACGGTGCCAGATTGGTTCACCCAACAGAGATTTCATTCTCCCCACGAAAATCCTTCCAACACTTCTCCAAGGCTCTGTGCCAACCCTCTGCGTAGCTCTGGAACCCCCTACATCAACCCTCTGCGTAGCTCTGGAACCCCCTACATCAACCCTCTGCGTAGCTCTGGAACCCCCTACATCAACCCTCTGCTTCTCTACATCAGCTCTTTGGCCTTCTACATCACCCACGCAGGCCCTGCTAGCCTCTGCGCACTCTCTGGCCTTCTGCGTGGCTCCTGTTGGCTCTGCGTAGCCTCCTCAATCACTTCGTTGGCCCTCTGGCACTATCTTTTCCTCTCTGTTATGTACTCACTGCTCCTCGCTGCAACTCAGATCACTTGTTCGAATTTTCTCAGCAAAGCCCGTTCTAGAAAATCGAACTGACTGATCAATCTTAGTGTATCTCCAACTAACCCTCAAGCCTCCTCTTAATCTTTTCCTGTTGAGTCTTCAACGATCGAGATTAAGTCTCTAATCAATGGCTGAGATTAGATTTGGTTTGATCCATGTCATTCAGAACATTCTCACCCAGTTTTATATTAATACCCATTAATATTTTGATTTTCCTAAGTTTAGACTTAGGAACCCCATTAAAAATATTAATTATTTTAATATCTCTCTAACCAGGTGGAATTTCCCCAAACCATTTCTGGGTCTTGGAGATCTCATGTGATTTAACCTCTCCACCAATTTTCATGGCTAGAGCACATCTGATGCTATCACAAATCAACATGCAGACCCTGTGACGTCAAGCCCCTGAACTACCTCAGATGAAGTTGTTATGCGCGTCTATGATAAGGAAATCACCTCTCCGACATTCTAGACCCTCTGCTTGACCTCTGGAACTGAGAACGAATTTCTCTCCAGCAAAATCGAATTGCTTCTCTGAAGCAACTACGCAGTCTTTTGTGTTGTCTCATTAGGAATAACTCACCCCTCTTACTTCTACCTCTCTGGATTTGAAAAACTTCCTTCGAATCAATCTCTGCCCCTCACTATATTTGCTGCCTCACTAAAGCTCGAACGTTGTGGCAACTGACTAGTGCTACTCTAGAAAATCAAATTCTCCAAGCGACTTTGGTGTGTATTCTCCAAGTGCCCATCGACTTCCTCTTTTAATCCATTGTTGGAGCATCAACGACTAAGATTAAAACTTAATCAATGGCTAGGATCATATTAGAGTCGATCCGTGTGAGTTTCTAGACTATTCTCACCTTGACTTAATTAATTCTGATTTAGACTTAGGAAATATTAAAAAAAAACTGTTAATAGTCTAATTAAGCCATCTATAGGTGGAATTTTCAGAAACGATTTATGGGTCTTGGAAATCTCATGTATTCTAGCCTCTCCACCAAAATTCATCGCAAGAACACATCTGATGCTACAAAAACTAACCTTTAGACGCTTCCAAGAGTTTAAGGCTCTTATTGAGAACACAATAGGTATAAAGATCAAGTACTTCATACGAATAATGGAGGTGAGTGTACAGATAAGGCCTTCATGGAGTTCTCTGTGAAGGAGGCCATCAAGGGAGAGTGGATAGCCTCATACAACCCACAATAGAATGGTGTTGCAGAGCAGAAAAACGAGACAATTGTTGGAGTAGTGAGGGAAATTTTATATGACCAAGATATGCCTAAGTTTCTATGGGCAAAGGCATGTATCACAACAATGTACATACAGAACAAGGTTCCTCACAGAGCACTCGAGAAGATAACACCAAAGGAAGTTTTCACAGGGAAGAAGCCAGAGGTCAAGCATTTCAGGATCTTTGGTAGGATAGATTATGGTCGCATGCCAGATGATAAACGTACCAAACTGGATTAGATTGCAAAAAAGGGTTGTTTGGTTGGATACAACAAAAAAACCAAGGCGTACAAGGTCTACTTTCCTAGTAGTAGGAGGATCATCGTGAGACGGGACATGAAGTTCCAGGAGGAGAAAGCCTTCAGAAGGTATCATGAGTTGCCAACAGATGATCAGAGTGGACCAACAAAAGCTCCAAGGGTTGAGCAATAGCCGAAAGCACAATAGAGCATGAGTACTATTAACAGTACAAGTACTAGCTCAAGTGCACGATCCAAAATGCATTTTGGATAGACTCCTGAGTCTAAGTGTTCCTCACAGAGGAAAATGAAACTCCAAGGAAGTTCCTGGAAATAGCCCCATTACAGAGATCTTTTCCTTCTGAATCTACTGCAACTTGAATGGGCAAAAATGGACTCAGGATGCAGAAGTTATAGCAGAAAGAAGATGCCCTTTGTTCTTTAGAAAAAGAGGCAAAATCCCCTAAAATGGGCAAAAAACCCTTATAAAGGGAAATCACATCGGAGAGTGTCCAAGAGCGGACTTAAGCGGAAAGGGGAAGAGACCCCCGATTGTTTATCCCCGACATATCAGGTCGAAGGAGGCTTGTGTATATGTTAAGTTATGGTATGTTCTATGCTTATAACAGTTTACTTCTTTTTCTTATTATATTCCACCGATTAGCAATCGCATGTACATAAAGTAAAGTGCAGATAGAACATTAAACGATCGACAGAAAACAAGCCAAGACAAGAGACACAAGATGTGGCGCTAGCAGGAAAACCCACAATGTGTGGGGAAACCCTTATCAAAGCTTCTTTTACTTCAATAATTCAGCAGAGAGAAATAGTACAATGAATCTGATTCATATCAGCAGTAGCAAACCCTAGATCAGCAGCATCAGCATTAGCGGTTTCACTATCAAACTAGGGCAGACGATATCTCACAAACCGACCGTCGGATTGACTTCATTCCACCACCAAACGTTTCGGCTTCCAGAGGAGGTTCAGATAAACCTACAACGCAGTTCAGATGAGGAGATCTTTTAGGCCTCGCAAGTCAATCTTTACTTCTGCAGTTACAACTTCAGTTTCAGCAGTTTCCGGCTTCAAACTAGGGTAGTTGATATCTTGCAAACCGTTCATCGGATTGACTTCATTCCACCACTAGAAGTTGCGGCTTTCAGAGGAGGTTCAGATGAACCTAAAGCGAAGTTCCAAAGAGGAGATCTTCTAGGCCTCACAAGTAAATATTTACTTCCGTAGTTGCAGCTTCAGTTTCAGCAGTTTCCGGCTTCAAACGTGTGAGAGAGAGAGACCCATTTTAGTGCAGTAGAGAAGAGACTCATATCTGCGCAGTAGAGAGAGAGAGATGTGATGAGATGAGTGAGTCCAAATGAGGAAAAATCCTCTTATATTTATACACAACGTTGGTGGGTGAATAGATGCGACTGTTGGGCTTCTGAGCCTACATGAGTTGTAG
>APFE030636136.1:85117-114807 GCA_000404065.3 Pinus taeda
GGGGATGGGTTTCATAAAGAGTGAGGCAGATCCGAACCTTTACTTTATTGTGATAGGTGAGGAGCCTCTCATTCTGGTGCTGTATGTGGATGACTTGGTCATTACAGGTGCAGAGGGACTCATAGAGCACTGCAAGAGAGATCTTGCGACGGAGTTTGAGATGAAGGACATTGGCTTGATGCATTACTTTTTGGGTTTGGAGGTGTGGCAGGAGGAGGGGCATTTCTTCCTGGGGCAGGGGAAGTATATTGTAGACATCCTTGGCAGATTCCACATGGAGGATTGTAGACCCATGTCGACACTGATGATTACCAACTGGAAGAAGCTTCATGTTTCGAATTCTGAGTTGGTGGATCCCACATTGTACAGGCAGCTGATTGGTTCCTTGATGTATTTGGTTAACCCTAGACCAGATATTTGTTTTGCAGTCAACACGATGAGTTAGTTTATGTGTGAGCCTAGGAAGGTTCACTGGGTGGCTACAAAACAAATTTTGCAGTACTTGCAGGGGACAGTGGATTATGGTCTGGACTACAGGCAGGGGGATGGAGTGAGGTTGGCAGGTTATACTGATTCTGATCGGGCAGGTTGTGCTTCTGATAGGAAGAGCACTTCAAGGTGCTGTTTTGGGTTGGGTTCAGCAGTAGTGTCATGGTTCAGCCGGAAGCAGCAGTCAGTAGCATTGAGTGCAACGGAAGCAGAGTATATGGCAGCCAGTTTAGCTAGTTGTGAGGCCATCTGACTTCGCAAGATGTTGTTTGGCTTATTTGGTCAGCTGTTGAGACCTTCAGTGATTTATTATGATAATCAGAGTTGCATTAAACTCACGGAGAATCCAGTATTTCATGATAGGTCAAAGCATATCGGAATCAAATATCATTTCATCAGAGACTATGTTCAGAAGGGAGCTGTGAAGCTTGAGTATATTTCTGCTGATGAGCAGGTTGCAGATATTCTTACCAAAGCCTTACCACGGGGCAAGAATGTCTACAGAGTCAAGATGGTTGTGGTGAGGAACACCTTCTTCGGTAAGAGGGATTGTTGAAATTTGGTACCGGGGGACAGGAAGTTCCCTAAGGCTTTGATCTTTGGCCTAGGGAAATGTGTCCAAAAGAATTTAATTTTTCTCCTAAAGTGACTTTATAATTTTTATAAAGCTAAATCTAATTTAAAAGTGACTTTAAGTGATAAAGTTACTAAAATCTAATTTTAAAGTGACTTTGGAAATAAATGACTAAGTGGGTCTTTATTAAAGTGGGGTGAGCTAAAAAATAAAAAGTGAAATTTAAATGAGCATTTAATCTCAGCCCTAGATCTCAATCTATTTCAGCCATTGGATTTAGAGGTTACCCAAAAGTCACTTAGGATTAGATTAAAGGAGGAAAAGGAGGTAAGAGGTCATTCATTCTTTCATGAGCAGATTGAGAGAAGGAGAGCAAGAGAGCAAGGGAGATTTCTGGACAAGGAGGAGGAGGAGACAGTAGCTTGGCACACATTCCAAGGCAGCAGTTGAACAAATTTGTACAACTGATTCAGCACATAGTGAAAGGCTAATTTTGGCACGATTTTCTAAAAATCCGTACAGCTGGTTTGCACAGAAATCGAGGAGCAGTTTGTTGTTTTTTTCTGCACACAAATCGAGGTCCGTACAGTGCATTTATTGCAGTAGTACAACGCATTTAATGCAGGCCATACAGTAGCATTTAAGGCTGAAAGTGGGCACGAAAATCGAGGAGGCCGTACAACATTTATTGCTGTCTTATTTGCTGTAATTTCCAGTTTGCTGTGAGGCACGGGAAAAGAGATAAGTTGTAAATTTGCTTGCTGATTTTTTGCTGAATATTTCTCACTGTAAAAAAGGCATTTTCAGAAATAAAGAAGAGCTCTCGAACTGGTTTTCCCGAAGAGTTGTAGGGGGTTTTTCTAGGGTCACATTGACCAAAAATCACTGTGTTGAATCACTGTTTGTACCTGGTGATTTTTTATTTCTGCATTTTCCAGCATTCTGTAAAATTTCCAGAATTTGTGTTTTCAGCAAAGATTTATTTTTTCAATTGTTGAATGTATGGATATGGAAAAGGGCATTTAACTATATGGGAGAAATAAGGTGAAACTGAAAACCAGGGTGCAAAATGAGAAATTTCTACACCACAGAGGGACAATGAATTGCGGGAGAAATGACCAGGGAAGCCAAAAAGCCATGAAGATGCCTCAAAAGAGCCAGAGAGCACGATTGAGAGCACAGGAGGAAGAAGCTAGCCGAAGCAGCAAGGGCAAGCTGAAATCAGAGCTGCAAAAGGTCACTGGAAGGTTGTCGAGGATCGCTTGGAGGTCAAGCGAATCACAAAGGCACGCAGAGGCCGAGAGCAAGAGCCTAGAGCCAGAAAGCTGAGAGCTTCAAAGCCAGGGAGAGTTGGTGTTCTGAGCCCATTGTTTTTGTGTAAAACAGTGGAGTTGAGCCAAGAGCTTGTGAAAAGGACTTGCCATAATCCCAGAGAGCCTAGTTGAGTTGACTAGAGCTCAAGGAGACGTAGCCCAAGAGTTTTGGGTGAACTCCATATTAAATTGTTGTCTTATGCGTTAGCATATTGCTACATTTGTCTATTGTCATATGTGTTTACATATCAGCACAAACAACAGAATTTTAAAAGCACATAAACAATTTAAAACAAACATAAGCATACACCTATATTTTCAAGCATCTTATCAATTCCGCATTGGTTAATCAATAAGACTAGGGAATATTTAAGCTTTGGAAGTGGGAGAGGTCCTTGTAAGTTAGACAAGAAGCCTAAGTGCCCCATTTTCAGATCAGTGCAGAAAGTTCAGAGAGTTCCTAGCTGACGAAGTAGTAGGGGCGGGATGAGGAGCATGAATCTCCGACCACCAACAGTGGAAGAAGAAATAGGGAGGTGCTTTAGACATTGAAAGATGCGTAGGAATTTGTGGGAGCTCCTAGGGTGAGCACCAAAGAGTGCAGATAGCTAGACAGGTACAAGGCATTGGTGACAAAGGTCATTGACAAAAATCCATCTGGCTATCAGGAGGTTACAGAACATCAGTGCGGTAGGATGCCATGGTAAAGGATTATAACTCCATCACGATCAATGATGTGTGGGAGATCGTGCCTAAACCAGTGGATAGGTTAGTATTTGGTTCTAGATGGATCTATAAGACCAAATATGTTGTAGATGGGAGCATGGAGAAGTATAAAGCTAGGCCCGTGGCCAAGGGTTATGTGCAAAAGGAAGGCATAGATTATGAGGAGACCTTCGCTCCAATGGCCAAATACACTTCCATAAAAGTCATGATATCTCTAACAATGCAGATGGGATGGAAAATTCACGAGATGGGCGTCAAGAGAACTTTCATGAACAGGGTGATATAAGAGGATGCGTATATTGAACAAGCAGATGGATTTAAGATGCATGAGAGAGATACACATATATGCAGGTGAAGAGGGGACTATATGGACACTAAGAAAATACTAGAGCATGATATGGTCAAATTGATAGCTACTTGTAGCAGATGGCCTTCATGAAGAGCGAGGCAAATTCCAACCTCTACTATCTAATGGTAGGAGGTGAGTCACTCATCCTAGTATTGTATGTGGATGATCTATTCTTAACAAGGTCATCAAGGCTCATAGAGAACTGCAAGAAGGACTTGTCAACTGAGTTTGAGATGAAGGATTTATGGTTGATGCATTACTTCCTAGGGCTAGAGGTATGGCAGACAGAGGGGGAGATCTTCCTTGGGCAAAGAAGATACACTATGGATATCCTGAAAAGATTCAGTATGCAAGACTGTAGACCAATGTCCACACCTATGATTACCAAATAGAGGAAGATATATGCATCAAAGGATGCAGCAGTGGACCCAACCTTGTATAGGAAGTTCATCGGATCTCTCATGTATCTAGCAACATAAGGCCAAACATTTGTTATGTGGTTAACATCTTAGTCAATTCACGGTGGAGCCAAAGAGAGTGCATTGCACAACAATGATACATGTATTGAGATATCTACGAGGTACAATCGACTATCATCTAAGATATACTCAAGCTGATGGTGTCAATTTGATGGGATACATAGACATAGATTAGGCAGGTAGTTCAGTGGATCCGAAAAGCAACTCAGGGTGTTGCTTCAATATTGGATCAAGGGTTGCCTCTTGGTGTAGTAGGAAGTAGAACTCCATGGCACTGAGTTCTACAGAGGCAGAATATATGGCAATGAACATGGCCACGTGTGAAGCTATTTGGCTTTGGAAGCTGCTAGTGGGACTATCTGGTTAGCAGTTTGATTCACCCATTTTTTGATATGATAAGAAAAGTTACATCAAGCTCTTTGAGAATCTAGTCTTTCATGATGGGTCAAAACATATTGCCATCAAATACCACTTCTTCAGGGATTGTGTACAATAGGGATCAATTTAGCTACAGTATGTTCCCATAGATCAGCAAGTTGCAAATATTCTCATGAAGGCCTTGGGTAAGGCAATGTTTGTCTATTTCAAAGATAAGATGGCAGAAGTGGAGAACACCTTCATCACTAAGAGGGAGTGTTAGTTTTTGGCAGCAGTAGAGAGGTGTTCTAGTCTCTATGGTGTCTATGAGGCTAAGGAACACATGAGGATAATTATCTCCAAGACCCAAAAAATATTTGTAAAGAAAATGCTTTAATTAGATTAATTAGCCAATTCTTAAATATTTTTCTAAGCCTCATTTACGAAATCTAGTTAATTAAATCAGAGTAATTGAGGTAAATTTATTTTTCTCTAGAGACTTCTAGAAAATTCACTTGATGGAGTCAAGATGATTTTAGTCATCGATTGAGATTAGATCATGGTTGTTGGTTGCTCAAAAGGGGAGATTATAAGAGCAAATCAATGGGGCATTGGATATCACTCAGAGATAGTGATTTGCAATGATAACAAGGGTGCAGAGAGAGACACCAACAATGGTGTTTTAGCAAAGACATTGGAAAGTGAATTTCTGGAGAAATTCTCCACACAGATTCCAACATTCCAAGACAGGAAGGGAGATTGAATTATTCTACAGTGAGGCCACACTAGCCAGTGTGAATTAGCTAGTGTGCAGAGTTGGGAAGCAGATCAATTTCCAGTTTCCTGAGACAGGTGCCAGAGGAGGTGCAAATTGCTCAGTAGAATTGCAAGAGGTTGAGATCATTGTCAAAGTTGATTTCCAAAGGTAGTGCGAGTTCCAAATAGATCCATACGCATTTCCAGTTCAGCTAGTGCGTGTAACAACCAGGGAGTGTAAATTGAACTGAGGAGGAAGATTTGTTGTAGTAGGAAACTTGGCATTCCAAATAGATTTTTCCAGTGGAGATATTGTATGCTAGAGATTTTCCAGTGAAATGCTAGTTGATTGTATTTCTCAATTTTGCTAAAGAATTAATACTAAAATCCTCATATGCAGAACTAGTTTTCCTCACACTGGGGTTTGTCCAAGGACAAGTTATCAAAAAATATCGGCATCAATTACTTTGTGTGTGCATTATTTCTCTGTTCCTATATTTATTTGTGAAAATTGTAGTAGTGATTTAATCATTATTTGTTGTAATTAAATTTCCGAAGACAAATAATCTCCAGTAGATAGAAGATTAAATTCCAGTTGCTGCAATTAAGGAAATTTCACACCGCTTAGGCTACTCTCCATGGATCTATAATTGATAAGCCTTTAATGTTCATTTAATAATGGTAGTGTGGCAAGGCCTATGACTAGATGGAGGCAATGGTTTGGGGTGTTATTGCAAGTATAGAAATATACCCACCATTTATAGGAATTGGTGTTTCTGCCATAACATTGTTTGTGGCATTTGGATTTGGTGTTTCATGCCCATGCTTAACACTGAAGATGATGGAAAATGATTAGCAAAGAAACAATGTTATAGGCTATTGCTTGAGCTTCCATGAAGACTGGAAATGTTTTTTCAGGGACATATTCAAGACTGCAGAGATCTGCAGATTATGTTTCCCTAATGGTTGAAGATCTAACTATTACTAGAGATAGGAACACGTCTCCTCATGGGATGATTGAGTGGTTGGCACAATGGGATTTTATCTCCTCCACCTAGTTTCAAGTCCCATGGGAGGACATCTTTGGCCCGTTGTGATAAGGCTCAAGGAGTAGGCTCCCCCATCCTCATTGTCTCAGCCCTTGCTAAGTCATAAATTCTTGGTATAAATGGCTTATGGGTTATTGGATATACTCTTCATGTTACAGTGGTAGCTGCTAAATTTGACTTTGGGCCTTATCCAGATTACTCCAACAAATTATTGATTCACCATGGTTTTAAAAAAATTGAGATAGGTGCACATAATAGTAGCTATGGTATCAACCCATTTGAGGTCAAAGTGTTGGATAGCAGATTGTTCTCCACTAGTCCTACTTTCATCCCTAGTCAAACGCCTGAGCCCTTGCTCAACATCTCCAACCTTTCATTGTTGGGTGTATAGCGTTTTTTGCATGAGGTCAACTCCTAGGAGAATATACTAGAGAGGATTATAGCAAACTATGGCAAGTGAGACCTTGAAGAATGCAGGTCTAAGCCTTTTTGTGGGTTCATTTAATGGAATGTGGTGTATTAGACTTTGCTATGAGATGGATGGAGCCAAAATCCACCATGGTGCAATTGGCCTAGCCGTTATTATTAGTAGGGCCTACTTAAAGGAGCTTGAGTGGCTGTGATAGGGGAGATTGAGAGGGTTTGAGGGCTAGACGTTGGACTTGTGAAGGACAAATTCTTTTAATGGGAACAGAACATTTTTGTGGAGCATCATGATTACTATCATTCTACATGCAGTTGTGTCCACTTTTTTTAGTTTATGTTACTTTATTCTAGTTAGATTAGATTTAGCCTTTGTATACTACATTCATAAAAATGTTGGACACAGATTGTCATTGATGTCAATATGGCAATATTCGAGGAGCAAACGAAGGAGCCATATATATACAACATATATATATGCCAAAGAAGAGGAGCTATCGGAGGAAAAACCCATATATATATATATATATATATATATATATATATAATATATATATATATATAATATATATATATATATATATATATATGCATTTTAAACACTATCAGGAGTGGCCTTAACACTATCAGCAGGCAAGCTATGCATCCCCGACAACACACTATCGGAGGCCAAAACTCATGTATATATGCCGTTACACTATCGCATGCGGAAACCAAACTTGAAAATATATGCACGGGAGATTTGGGATCCTATAGGGTCCGACACATCGCATCAGCACTTCGGAAGCAGGCGTTACAGTGTGTCAAGCAGCCCCTTTGCGATCGCCAATAGCGATTATCGCATCGGGAAATCGGAGCGGAGGTAATACAGTGTAAGGCTCTAACCATATGCGACTTGCGATCGCCGATAGCGATATCGCATCAGACCTCCGCTAAGGACAAACCCCGATTGCGATGAACGGTTGCGGACCTGACGAGAATATCAACTGTTGTTTAATACCATATTGCGTCCGCAGGAGGATCGGCCCATCGGCCATCGGCGATGTCATGAGGTCACTATATAAAGAACTCCAGGAAGCCGCGATTGTCAATTGCGATAATGTTGTGGAGGAGCAAACCCGATGTCATTTAAATGTGGGTGTAATAAATAATTCTTGAAGCCTGCCCCTTCAGTCTTTTCGATTGTTTCGCACATATTTCCTGTGTAATCAAGTTTTTTGGGTTGCGCAGGGTTTTTGGGCCGAAAGGCCTATGATAACTGTTCTAATGAATTAGAAGGCTGAGCGTCAGTTTACATGGGGTGTATCAGGGCGATGGAGATTGCGATTGGAGCATAACATGTCCGTTAAATGAAACAGTCTTAGTGGATGCCTGTTATCATTGAAAAAACAGGCCTGTGTTACAGTTTTAACACACAGAGACCATAAAGCCAAGAAGTTGAATGGAAAGCCAGTATAGAGGAAGCCATAGCGACCAAGGAGGAAAGCTGAAAGATCAAGTGAGTCAGAGGAAACAACAATGACCGAGGAGGAAGCCAAAGAGGCAGTGGAAAGCGGAAACGAAGAGTCAGAGGCATCTGAAATACATAAAAACATAAAAACAAAGTGAGATGGTGATTGATGGATGAATAATCAGTGAGAGAGGAAGCCAAAGAACAGGAAAGAGGAAGGAGAGGCCAAAGAAGCAAGAGAACAGGAGAATAGCAGAAACTCAGTAGGCTTGTGAGTAGAGAACAACAGCAGAACAGTTCATATCAAGGTTGGGTTGGAGCCCCAGAGGTTGGAGCCTCAAAATTGAACAGGACTGAAGTCATTGGGGGTAGGTGCTCCTAAGTGTAGAACCACTGCAAAACAGAGTTGGTGCTCTAGAGGTTGAAGCCTCACTGAAGTCCAAGTTGGAGCTTGGAAACTATTCACAATCAGATTTATACTTATATTGTATTTATTTCGTTGCACTGTCTTGAGTTTTTAATAAAAGCATTAATTCTAGCTGTTGATTTTTGTGTTCTGTGTATACATATACATATCTATATATGTTTTTGGCAATCACTAGAACAATCAAAAAATTAATAAGAAATACTGATTCACCCCCCCTCTCAGTATTTCCAACAATTGGTATCAAAGCAGGCTTCTTCATACTAGCCTAACAACTTGAAGAATGATCCGTAGCCATGATGAGAAATCACGAAGCATCAAGAAGACCTCCTTTGTTCGATGGCACCAACTTTGGTTTCTGGAAGAAAAGAATGACCTACTCCTTAATGTCCCTTGGACCTGAAGTTTGGCATTTTGTTCAAAATGAATACAAAACTACTTCCACTCTTCCAACAGACCAAGACGAGAGGAAAGCCTACATCGCAAATGCAAAGGCCATGAACTCCATCACTAGTGGAATCACTAATTTTGAGTTTACAAAAATCATGCACTGTACCTCTGCCAAAGAAATGTGGGAGAAGCTAGTTGGCTTGTACGATGGAGACTCAAAAGTCAAAAAGGCAAAGCTTCAAACTCACAAAAGACAATTTGAAAGTTTGAGGATGGAAGATGAAGAAGATATTGCAGCATACCTCCTCTGAGTAGCTGAAGTGGTAAATTCTCTGAAAGGATTGGACGAAAAAGTGGAAGAAAGTACCATTGTTCAAAAGGTATTAAGGTCTCTTCCAGACAGATTTGACTCCAAAATAAGTGCTATAGAAGAGGCAAAGGATCTAGATACCCTCAAAATGGATGAACTCCATGGAATTCTCACTGCCTATGAAATGAGGAAAGGTGGCCCAAGCTCCAAAGATGCAACATTGAAGGCCTCAAAGTCAAAGAAGGGGAAAGAAAGAAATGACTATAGTGATGAGTCAAATGTGGAATCCGAATTGGCTCAATTTGTACGAAAGCTGAAGAGAGGATCTAAGCTTAAAGGCAAGTATCCTCTTATTTGTTTTAAATGTGGTAAAATAGGTCATTATGTAGCAAAATGTCCTCATAAACATGATAGTGATGATGAAGGAAATTCTAAAAGAATGGCACACAAAAAGAAAGGGTTCAATAAGAAAAACATTTTCTCCAAGCAAGATGAGTCTGATGAGGATGAGTTTATGGTCATCAAAAAGAAATCAGATGAGGAAAGTGATCATGATGAAAGCCAAGAAGCATTATTCATGGCACTCACAGATGATGATGACTCAGGGCTGGAAGGAAATGTAGATGAACTGTTAATAAGCGCCATTGAAGAAAATGAGAAACTACGAAACAAAATCATTTCTCTCAAAGTGGACAACGAGGTAATAAGAAGGAGAGAATATCTCTTGGAATCAAAGCTTAAAGAAAAAGAAGAGACTTGTGAAGAACGTGAGGCCGAAATAGTGTCTCTGAGGAAGGAGTTGGAGCAAATTAAAAAGGGCTATAAAAGCTCTCAAATACTTGAGACTATTCTGAAAAATAAAAAACCTCAACATCACAAGTCTGCAATAGGTTTCAAAGGAGAATCCTCAAGCACTAAGAATAGTGCGAAAAGCTATGCCGATGCACTTTCCTGCAATCCAAAAGATGAAAAAGTATGTTATCAAAAGTGCATCCCAGATCCCAAGAATGAAGAGAGAATTACTCCAAAGAAGAATGTGGAGTCGAATCATGGACACTACAACAAATACAAACCTGTACTCCACAAGGGGCCTATCGCAAATCCAAAGAACGAGGGAGGAGTAATTCCCAGGAAGGAAATCGACTCAAATTGTGGTTGCTTCAACAAGTACAAAACCATCTTTCTTGGACACTGCTTTCACTGTAAAAATTTCGGTCATCAAGCCAGACATTGTATGGCTCACAGAAGTGCAAAGACAAAGCTAAAGGATCGAATAATCAACTCATATGCCCCAAAAAGGCAGGGACAAATCAAAATCTTCAATTCATTTGATCTTTCTGCTACAATAATGGACACTACGAACAAGATTGCCCACTCAAAGGAAGAAAGACGAGTAGCAAGAACCCCAACATGGACAAATGCGGCCTGGCTCTGTATGCTCAAAATAATGGAAACCAGTGGTTTATAGATAGTGGGTGCTCCAGACGCATGACAAGAGACAGAAGGAAGTTTGTCTCACTGAGCAAAAAGGAAGGGAATGTGTCGTTTGGAAGCAGATCTGGCAGAAATGCAGGAAAAGGAACAGTTACTCTGATCAGTGGAAAAGGAAAAGCTCAAGATGCTCTGTTGGTTGACGGACTCAAACACAACCTCCTGAGTGTCAGCCAAATCTGTGATCAAGGACATAAGGTTCTTTTTAGCCCCAAAGACTGTGAAATAAGGAACTCTGCCTTAGGGAAACTTGTGGCAAAAGGGGTGAGAACACCAGACAACATTTACATTCTGAACAAGATTCAAGAAAATAAATGCTACTTGAGTCAGACAGGTGAGAGTTGGCTGTGGCACAAGCAACTTGGACATACAAGCTTCGAAAATTTGATCAATATCAACAAGATCAAAGTTGTACGAGACATCCTAAGGCTTTTCAAACCAAATCAAGCAATATGTGGTCCATGTCAACATGGAAAGTAGACCAGAATCAGCCACAAGACAAAGGAGCTCTATACATCAAAGCCCTTGGAGATCATCCATGCTGATGTGTGTGGGCCAACTAGAAATCAAGCACTCCAAGGAGAAAGGTACTTTGTGTTATTTGTTGATGATTATACTAGAATGATGTGGATATGTTTCATAAAGTATAAATCTGAAACTTTTGAGTGTTTTAAGAATCTAAAAGCCCTTGTAGAAAATGAAAATGATTCAAAAATTAAGTGCCTCAGAACAGACAGAGGAGGAGAATTCACATCAAACGAGTTTAGTGAGTTCTGTAATATTCATGGAATTAAAAGGGAATTCTCGGCTACCAGAACACCTTAGCAAAATGGGGTAGTTGAAAGAAGAAACCAAACAGTCCAAGAAATGGCAAGAACTACGCTACTAGCAGCAGACTTACAACCTAAATTCCGGAGAGAAGCAGTAGGAACAGCTGTCTATACACTGAATCGAACTCAATTAAGACCAAATTGTGAAAAAACTCCTTATGAGATATGGAAAGGAAGACCTACTTCGGTGAAGTACTTCAAGATCTTTGGAAGCAAGTGCTTCATAAAAATAAATGATGGCTCACCCAGAAAGTTTGATTATCGGGTTGATGAAGGGATATTTCTTAGATACTCTACACGGAGCAAGGCTTACAAGTGCTACAATTATCGACTGAAGAAAATAGTGGAAAGCATTGATGTAAAGGTTGATGAAGATCTTCCAAAAAAAGAAATTGAAGAACATGAAGATGACTCTCTCATTGAAGAAGAAGAACCTAAGAAGAAGAAATAGATAAGGAAGAAGAAGAAGAAGAAGAGGAAAGAGAACCACCTAATACCCCTTCAAAGATGAAGTATGTCCAAAGACATCATCCAGAAGAGCAGATCATTGGCAATAGAGATGAAGGTGCGCAAACCCGAAGAAGGATAACAATCACACCCAAGAGAAAAGTCATTGCCCTCCTATCTATGATAGAACTAGAAACATTTGCAGAAGCAAGTAAGGGTCCTCATTGGGTAAAAGCCATGGAAGAAGAAATGTCCAAAATTGAGAAGAACAAGACATGGGAGTTGGTACCTCGTCCAAGGACAAAAACATAATAAGAACCAAAATGGGTGTTCAAAAATAAAATGAATGAGGAAGGATAGGTTATCAGAAACAAGGCAAGACTTGTTTGCAAAGGCTATTCACAAATTGAAGGAATTGACTTTGAAGAGACATTTGCACCAGTGGCCCGTATGGAAGCTATCAGGATGTTCTTGGCATTTGCTTGCTCAAAAGGATTCAAAATCTATCAAATGGACGTGAAATCAGCGTTTC
The DNA here is from genome assembly GCA_000404065.3 of Pinus taeda. Classification (NCBI taxonomy): domain Eukaryota; kingdom Viridiplantae; phylum Streptophyta; class Pinopsida; order Pinales; family Pinaceae; genus Pinus; species Pinus taeda. Next base: position 97,507 of record APFE030636136.1, read on the forward strand.
TAAATGGGGAACTCAAGGAGGAAGTCTACATGGAGCAGCCAGAAGGTTTTGAGCTAACAGCAGGAAAGGACTTAGTCTATAAATTGGAAAAGGCTTTATATGGGTTGAAACAATTTCCTAGAGCTTGGTATGCAAGACTGGATAACTATCTACAACAACAAGGCTTCTAAAAGGGAGTGGCTGGAAGCAATCTATACATAAAGACAGATCAAGGTAAGTTACTAGTTTCTCTTGTTTATGTCGATGATCTGATTTTTGCTAGTAATAATGATGAAACGAGCCATGAATTTTCTCAAAGCATGTCAAAAGAGTTTGAGATGTCAATGATAGGAGATCTATCCCACTTCCTTGGACTTCAAGTATCTCAAACCAGAGCAGGATTGTGTATATCTCAAACCAAATATCTAAAAGACATGCTCAAAAAATATGGAATGGAGGACTGTGCACCCGTGAGCACACCTATGACCACAAACTGCAAATTGAGCAAAGATGATGACTCCCCTCTAGTAGATGCAACTCATTACAGGTCAAGGATTGGAGCCCTTCTATACTTAACAGCTACACGACCAGACATAATGCAAGTAGTAGGAATGGTGGGAAGATTTCAATCTGCTCCCAAACAATCCCATTTATTAGCTGTAAAAAGAATTCTTAGATATTTGAAGGGAACTGCTGATTTCAGTCTTTGGTACCCAAAGAACTCAACACTCATTGTAACAGCATACACCGACGTTGATTGGACTGGAAGTATAGATGATCAGAAAAGTACTAGTGGAAATGCATTCTTCCTCGGAGACTGTTTGGTATCCTGGCTCAGCAAAAAACAATCATCCATATCATTATCCACAGTCGAAGCCAAGTATATCGTTGCAGCAGACTGTTGTACTCAGATACTATGGATGAAGGAAGCTCTAAAAGATCTCGACATATGTACAGATCCACCAATTACCGTTTATTGTGACAACATAAGTGCTATCAGTCTCAGCAAAAATCTAGTGATGCACTCGAGAACCAAACACATACCAATCAAGTATCATTTCCTCCGTGAGCAAGTAGTTGAACAAAACATCGTCCTAGAATATATTAGTACTAAGGAGCAAATAGTTGATATTTTCACAAAACCTCTTCCTTGAGAAGCATTCGAACGTCTGCGTCAAAAGATGGGGGTTATTGCTTTATCATCACTCAAGTTCATTGATAAAGATGCAGCAGGACAGGGGGAGCAGTTTGATAAGGGGAAGTCTGTATGCATTCCTTTGCCATTGATGTCAAAGGGGGAGAGCAGAAGAATATTGCCATCAATAACAAAGGGGGAGATTGTTGGACACAGATTGTCATTGATGTCAATATGGCAATATTCGAGGAGCAAATGGAGCCACGAGGAGTAGACCAAGCCAGAGGAGCCACATTGGAGCAAGAGGAGCAAACGAAGGAGCCATATATATATAACATATATATATGCCAAAGAAGAGGAGCTATCGGAGGCAGAACCCATATATATATATTATATATATATATTATTATATTTATATATATATAATATATATATATATATAAATATTATATATATGCATTAAACACTATCGGGAGTGGCCTTAACACTATCGGCGGGCAAGCTATGCATCCCCGAAAATACACTATCGGAGGCCAAAACCCACGTGTATATGCCATTACACTATCGCACGCGGAAACTAGACTTGAAAATATATGCACAGGAGATTTGGGATCCTATCGGGTCCGGCACATCGCATCGGCACTTCAGAAGTAGGCATTATAGTGTGTCAAGTGGCCCCTTTGCGATCGCCGATAGCGATTATCGCATCGAGAAATCGGAGCGGAGGTAATACAATGTAAGGCTCTGACCATATGCGACTTGCGATCGCCGATAGCGATATCACATCGGACCTCCGCTAAGGGCAAACCCTGATTGTGATGAACGGTTGCGAACTCGACGAGAATATCAACTGTTGTTTAATACCATATCACGTCCGCAGGAGGATCGACCCATCGGCCATTGGCGATGTCATGAGGTCACTATATAAAGAACTCCAGGAAGCCACGATTTCCGATTGCGATAATGTTGTGGAGGAGCGGACCCGATGTCGTTTAAATGTGGGTGTAATAATTCCTGAAGTCCACCCCTTCAGTCTTTTCGAATGTTTCGCACATATTTTCTGTGTAATCAAGTTTTTTGGGTTGCACGGGGTTTTTGGGCCGAAAGGACTATAATAACTGTTTTGATGAATTAGAAGGCTGAGCGTCAGTTTACATGGCGTGTATCAAGGCGATGGAGATTGCGATTGGAGCATAACATGTCCGTTAAATGAAACAGTCTTGGTGGATGCCTGTTATCATTGAAAAATGGGCCTGTGTTACAGTTTTAACACACAGTGACCATAAAGCCAAGAAGTTGAATGGAAAGACAGTACAGAAGAAGCCATAGCGACCAAGGAGGGAAGCTAAAAGATCAAATGAGTGAGAGGAAAGGACATCGACCGAGGAGGAAGCCAAAGAGGCGGTGGAAAGCGGAAACGAAGAGTCAGAGGCATCTGAAATACATAAAAACATAAAAACAAAGTGAGATGGTGATTGATGGATGAATAATCAGTGAGAGAGGAAGCCAAAGAACAGGCAAGAGGAAGGAGAGGCCAAAGAAGCAAGAGAACAGGAGAATAGCAGAAACTCAGCAGGCTTGTGAGTAGAGAACAGCAGCAGAACAGTTCATATCAAGGTTGGGTTGGAGCCCAAGAGGTTGGAGCCTCAGAATTGAACAGGACTGAAGTCATTGGGGGTAGGTGCTCCTAAGTGCAGAACCACTGCAAAACAGAGTTGGTGCTCTGGAGGTTGGAGCCTCACTGAAGTCCACGTTGGAGCTTGGCAAACTATTCACAATCAGATTTATACTTATATTGTATTTATTTCATTGCACTGTCTTGAGTTTTTAATAAAAGTATTAATTCCAACTGCTGATTTCTGTGTTCTGTGTATACATATACATATCTATATATGTTTTTGGAAATCACTAGAACAATTAAAAAACTAATAAGAAATACTGATTCACCCCCAATCTCAGTATTTCCAACAAAAAATAATATTATTTTTACTATAAACTAGTTAAAACCTCCTTCTTATAAAGAGAGGTACTTCCTCATTTTGAATTAGGATTGGAGAGTGGGAGTATTTCCCTTGAAAATTTTCTTTGTATATTGGTGTTTCAAGTTGATTCTTCTATTTATTTTATTCTTATATTTTGCCTATAAATTGTGCTTTAAAGATTAATTTGCAGGTATAGTTTGGTGATCACAAAACTGCTCTATTGATCCATTTGAGGAATAGACAATCACTTGGAAGGGAAAGTCAAGACTCTAGGGGCACCATCTCACCCTTATTTTCCATCAAGAAGACATACTATTGTGTTGGACAAGCCCTCTAGGGTGAAGCATCAACACCAGTGTGGGATATTGGTGTCATTATTGGTATAGTGGTTGGGGCATCTCGAATGAGTAGCTTCTCCTAGTGAAGCCAATTCCTAAAGGAAGCATGAACAAAGAGAGGATTGTGATGGCAGCCCCGCCTATTATCCTTGAATTTTGGCACTAGTCTTCGCATCCTTCCATCACCATTATTTCCATTTTCTATTTAAAAAAAATTAGTCACCAAGGTTAGTTATGATATCACCTTGGTCTATATTGTTTAAGCCCTAGTGATCTGCAACAGAACCCCCCTGAAAGTTCAAGGAGATTCATCCTAAAGAGGCAAGGTAGGTCACTAAGATGACAATGGGTGACCTACTCAATTTCCACTCAGATTGTGTAATGTGGTTTGGAGATTTCATCACTTTAATGCACAACTTGAGCATTTGGCACCGTTGTTGGGGATAAAGCTTAATCAACCCGGTATTCCAATGACATTTGTGTGTGTTTCCCAACACTCTTGCATGGTGACTCCATAAATGAATGAATCCCTTGTTATTTACAGTATTTGAAGACTTTGTTGGATGTAGAAGTGAGCACATCTAGCAACTATGAAGGCTCAAGAAGCAAGCTCATCTTGGAGACTCCATCGAGGAATTTTGTGAGCTATGATTAATATTTATTGCAGATTTTTCTTTCAGCGTCAATATAAAATTTTACATGTAGAAAAGATGGAGCTTCCTACATGGCAAGTAGAATGCCATGCTTTGGTTGATTTCTCAACATGTTGGGGTTTTCCCCATGGGAATCCTTACCTATGCTCATAGGTTGTTTCAAGTTTCAGTGGATATGGTGATTTGGCCCAACAAAATTATTATGTATGTGAGGAATTCATTTACAGCAATTCCCTATTCCACCATGACACAATGATGAAAAATTTTCCCCTTGGTTTGAAGGGACATGCAAGGGACTAGCTTAACAACCTTGGAAAGAGGATGTTTAGATTTTTACAGAATTTTTTATGGCATGTTTTTTACAATGGAGTTATGATGAGGAGGAGTATTGGTTTCCCATTGTCTTACATATGAGAAGGTTTTGTTTGTGGAAAAACTCATGGATGAAAGTGCTTATGCAACGCAGGAGGAAGCCAACCATAAGAAAGAGCTTGTACATGATCATCTCAAACCATGGATCATGTTGTTGCACAGATTGTCACGACAACACTTAGGCCGAGGGTTGTCACCCTGATCTCCAATCTTTCTGTTTAACCCGTCTCCCGAGGCTAAGGGGGGTAGACCCTATAGGATAAAGGAAGACCAACTGTGGACCAGTTGGGTTGGGAGATAGAGCAAAGCAATTTAGCACCTGATTGATTTTAGGAATAATGTACCAGTGCCTTTTGGAGTTAATGATTAAATGATTCTTTATTAAATGTTGCGGAAATATGAACCTTGTAAAACAATCATTTATCATCAAATATCCCAAGCGATACAAGCTATTCAATAAACTCAACGCTTTAATAATGATCTAGCAATTAAATTTCTAAAGATTGAATACTTTAAACAACCATACAATTTAAATGCTAACCAATTACCACTTTCATATAGCTAACTTTGGATAAACATTTACACACATTTAACTATAGAGAAGTGGAATATAGATACCACGAAAGACACCAAAAATGAATTTTCAACTTTTTGTTAAGCTTTTCCAAAAAAAATTAATTTTTATATATTTTTACAAAATTCTAAGATTAAAGTCTAAAACTTAAATACAAATCTAAACTATAAAACAAAATAAAAAGCGTAAGGATTACTTTTTTGTGTTTTTTGGGAATTTTTTTAGTTTTTTTTTAATATATATATATATATATATATATAATATATATATATATATATATATATATATATTATCAAAATTTAAACTTAAATAAGTCTAACTAATAAAAAATGAACCAAAACATTAAAACTAAGACCTTTTATAATTTTTTATTTTTCATGAATGAAATAAAACAAAACTATCCTAAAGTAAATAAAACTTAAAATTATTAAACTAAACTAAATAAATATATACAAAAAATCTAATTCTAAAAAAGAAACTAAATAAAGATTATAAAAAAAATCTATCCTAACATTTTATTTTTTATTGATTTCTTGAATTTTAAAGCAACATGAAGATTTAATTTAAAACTAAAAAAACCTAAGACTAAAAGCTACGCTAAATAGTAAAATCAAAAGAATTAACACCTATCCTAAAACTACACCACCATACACATAAAAAATACTTACATTAAACCTGTTACAAAAGATAAAAATGCGTTTTAGTGTGCAACTGAGCCCGACGACAGTAGGAATGGATGAACGCAGGCCTGGACAGCGGAAAAATGGAGCTCTGGCAGCGTGGAGCAACAGCTGCTGGACTACGTGCAAGCTTGGACGGTGTGATAATATGGAGCGAGAGGACATTGCTAAGTATGGACTGAGGGAAATGAGCTACGTGCAGCGTGAGAGGATGAATGAAGGACGCAACGTGGAGCTGGAAATAAGGCAGATGTGTAAGGGATAGAGTGAGAAATGGCAGCAGCGTAATGGATTTTGAAGACTCAGTTGCGTAGGAGGAAAACAAATTTGCTGTGTGAGGGTTTGAGGGAAAGAAGTGTGAGGATTTGGAGCACTTGTTTTGCAGGTAGGGATGAAAGGAGGTGGCTGCGTGAAGGAGAGACTTTCTACGGCAAGCAGAGGAGCAACTGTGTGGAGGGTTGAGGATACATAAAAGAGAGAAATGGCAGAGGGTATGGCAGCAATGAAAAACTGCGACCCTTAAAAGAATTTCAAAATCTTTTTCTGCAGCAATAAAACCCTGGGCATTAGTGAAAAACGAAAACACAAGTAGCATACTCGTAGTCCAGGAAATTGACTGAAATTTTAAATCCTTCCTGCTCCAGATTTCCTGATAGAAACCCTGAAAATTTTTCAAAACCTGTACCTGCAACCTGAAAAAATGAAAACAAACAGCCAGAACCTAAAAATGCAAAAAATAAATGAAACCCTAAAAACTAGCTAAATAATTACAGTATCTACAAACTGAAGGCTCTAGATAGCCAAATTTATCGTTATGTCACAGAAATATTTTCAGAATTTAAATTTAATGTGGCGTGCTTCAGAAAACCCTTCATGCATCTGCAACACAAATTCTAATGACAAGCCCGGGATTAAAATTGGCTGGGCTCTTTCAGAAAACTCAATCCGGGAGTTGGCTGGTTCAGCCAAGAACTTCCCCTAACGCCCGGTAAACTTAAAACTAAAGATATCCTACACAGCTTAAATCAACCATTAACCTAGAGGGAGAAAACAATAGCGAAATTTAGATCAAATGGAGATACATGCCATTATATTTCAGAAATTAAACTATTATTCAAACCCCAGAGATCAAACAAGATACCTGTGCTTCGATCAATCTTCATCAAGCTATTATCAATGGCTGAAAATAAAATTATGTGGAAAATTAAACATCTTACAGCATTTCCAGAAGAGTAACACCAACAAGATTTTCAACCCCAAAGTCTTTCTTTATTGCACAAAAAATGACTATAAGAGAACTTTCTTTAGCACCAGACTCTCAAATCGAATCTGATCTCAAATGACCCCTAACACCCTATTTAAAGGAAAAATTCCCAATGGCTAGTTCAAGTGATCCATGTCAAAATAATTTCGACTGTCTATGAGGATCAAGATATCTTTTAATCTCATCCGCCGAAATTTTAAATGCATGTTAATAAATTAAAAATTAAAATTTTGAATTTATTTTCTCAAAATTTGACTTATTTTATTTTTTTATAAATTTTATTTATTTTTAAATTTAAGTTTTTATTATTTTTTTAATTTTTAAGTTTTTATTATTTTTATTTTTTTATTTCTGGATCCTCGAACTTAGCCTTTGGAAAAATCACCTAGGACCTAGGACTTAAGACTTGTGAGGAAATAAAACATTTTCTAACCCTCAAGATACTTTACATCATGACTTTTACAATTTTACATCTCAAGGAGGAAACCCATTTGACATAGACCCTCATAGACCTCCCAGTTTTGCGACACAAATATAATCTAGTAGATCAAGCAATTTGTAATAACCTAACCAAATAGTTAGAATTATTTCCAAATTAATTTTACATAGACTCGAAGCACACTAGGATTCCCCTAAGATTCTACTGACAAAATCCATTTTAGCTTTGGGGTTAGGCTGAAGGAAAACTCTGCCGATCATGGATCGGTGAGACAAAAAACCTTTCGGAACGTAGATTATCACTAGAAAATTAGGTTTGGCTAAGCAATTTCCATACATGACTCAGATCTGCTAAGATTATTTACAATTTACACATGCAAACTAGGTTTACAATATAACATGATTGGGTTGATGATGACAGTCGAATGGCATGGACACGTCGATCAAGCGCTATCTCTTTTGCGAAAAAAGGGGGTGTACTGCTATGGGTAGTTGACACGTAGTGGTCAATAGATCAAATCCATGATAACGTGCAGCTGTACAATGAAGAATTTACAATGCATAATTTTGGTGATGGTGATATGGTCCAAACAGTGGACAATATTGCAGATTTGAAAATAGATGGAAACAAAGAAAATATTGTAGATCCATTGCAACTTTCACATCTGGGAAGCAATGTTGATAATTCTTGCCTTCTAGTGAGCTCAACCATTACATATCTTCTGAGCAAGTTGGTTGAAAGTGAAATTTCATATTTGATTTCAACCCCTTCTGTGGAGAAGAAATCAACATTTTCAGCCATATGGAAGATGAATGGACAATTGTCCAACAGACAAATAATGGAGAGCATATTCGTGATTGTATTAATTTGGCCGATAGCTATATCATCCCACTATAGAGGAACATTGGTAGATCTTGTAGCGATTCCTTTCTATCCCCAAGTGCACTAGAAGACATGGCTGCTAAACAAGTGCATAGGTGCATTTTCAGCTTGCTAATCACAAATTTTTCTAAATACAACCAGCTAATTCTCAATGTGTCTCTGATTTATATGGTGATCAAGCACCGTGAAAGAAGGCAGTGGATTGATGCCATCATAAGGTGGTTACATTGGATCTTTGATTTCACTAAAAAAATCCCACTTCAAGTAAGCTAGAGTAAAATAGCAGATGAATGATTCCAATTTGGGCAATAGTTCTAGCATTTTGTTTATTTTTGGATTTTTTTTATATACAGTAATGAGATTCTGGGGTTTTCACACCCTCCTAGATGGAGCACGTGCCCAACAATTGAAGTTAGTTGTTACCCCTCTTTCCAACAGAGTACCTATAGCAAATTTTCTCAACAAGGATGGGTGTGATCAGGTTATCGCCGCAAAAGGTGTCATGCTTGTCTAATTGAGATTGCTCATGCTTCCAAGTGATTTCAAAAAATGAAATGTAAACTTGAATTTCTAGCTGTCAAATACTGCTCTCCTGGTTCTCAAGGTTTTAAAAAAAACTGATTTTCGTTTTATGTGATTCTCCTCAACATCCTTCATATTTTCATTTTTCAGAACTTTTATAATGCAATGAATGCCTTCCATCATATGATCCATCTATTGTAAAACCCTTGTCTTGGTGGTGACTAGCATGCTTGTTTAGAAAAAAAATTGGATGTTCCAGTGCTTATACAACAGATCTGAGCCTATACTTGGAAGATGATAAAACATAAAAATTTTGGGTCTTCCCAACTCTAAGCTTTCACTGTCCAGGTCAGACATATCTAAACAATTATATGGCTCACAACTTTAGGCATGGGAAGGTGGCTAGTAGCATTTACAATCTTCATTCACCTATAGGCATGCTATTTGAGATAGGAAGCATATTTTGACAACATTCCACAAGGTAATAAAACTAGAAGCATAGGTGGAGATGACCTGTTGTGTTTACAGGGGATACTTTGTTCATTGCTGCTTGTGGAAAGTCCTTTTTTTTAAGGCTCAGCATAGCAGATGTAAAACTGATTGGATTTCAAGAGGCATTCTCATATTCACAAGAGGATGAAACGAAAACTTGGAGGCCATTACTAATATTAAAAAACGTCATGGATATTAATATTCTGGGGACTAGAAGTCTAGAACTAATGCATGCTATGTAGAATCACATGCATAAGTTCTAATCATAAATGACTAGTTAAGAAAGCAACAAGTGGATCATTACAGGAAGGCATACAAGTTGGACAGTTGGCATATAATTCCATAAATTGCCCATGTCTCAAGAAAGGCTATGCATGGACTTTCCTGACCTATAGAGTAAATTTTGGGGTTTATATGGTCCAAAGATTTCCATTGTTGACTGTTACCCACCCAAAGTGGGTGACACCATAGGAGAAATTTTTCTCCTACCATCTCTTCCAGCTGGCAGTTGGCAGTCCCTGACAGCCACTAGTAGTCAATGATGATGTGCCATTCAAGTCTCCGCCACCTACATCAGTCATATGTTCCTCGCCCATTTTGCAAGAGCACACATTGGAAGGTAGGCTTTTGATCAAAAGGTACTTTATTCATTTTTCAATCAAGTGCTTATGCTTGTTTATGTTTTGGGCATTTGGCATGTATTATGGGGTAAACTGGAAGGAAGAGGGGTTTTGAACATCATTTTGTTCCCTCACCTGAAATGGGGGGTTAATATTTCACCCTAGTCCATTGAGACCTCTCCTAATGGCCCAATGGGTATAGGAGGGGCACAACTTGGGAAATCGTAATTGAGATAGTGTAGTCCCATCTTTCCCTATTCATAATGACCACTTTCCATCTTACATTATGAGCCCCATGTTCCACCTCCCTCTTCGAGTTCAACTGACCATTGGTTCTTTGGGATTTGCACCATACATCCTCATACTTGGGTAAGGCCCAAAACTTGGCCCTGGGAGAGTGACACAACTAAAATTACAAGAAAAAGAATATGATGGCCATAACTAAAAACAAAAGAAGATCAAAATGCAAAAGATGGCCGAGACATACACATTAGCACATGGACAAAAGCCTAGCATGATCTCTACCTCACTCATTATAGCCATCACTTGGTTCCTGAGCATATGTCGCTCTTAATATTATGAGAAGGAACCCTTGGATGTCCCAACCCTTGGTGGGTAATGAGTTGCCTCACCCTTAAGGGATAATAACTGTTATACATCATACAAAGCAAGCTCTAATCCTTGAACTACAAGTAGTAATGCAAAGAAAAAATCAATGAAAAGTAAAAGGCACACAAGAGGGGTGGGAAAACAAAGGCTGAGTTGGTAATTCATGCATCCACGATTGCTCCCTTGCCACATCTATACACTCAGAATGAGGAGACCATCATAGTTGGTCCCTTTCACCATGGCACTTTGCCATGAAGTCTTCTCCCCTCCATTCCATCATTATTCACATGACACCTATCAATTGAAGGGTGGACCAAAGACATGTCATTTCCCCTTAGGGGCTAGAAACAGCTAATAGGGTGGTTTATTGGCCACTCCTGCCTAGGGAGGTAATAATATAACAAGTTCAAACTTCAAAGCTTTAATTTTGGAAGAAAGCCTTGTTTGAAGTGTCAAATTTCCTATTAATTACAAGCTTGGTTAACTTAGATTTAAAAAATGATTAAATGTACTTGATGATGTAGATGCTAGCACTAGATATTGTGTGTAATTGTCAAGTGGTTCCACATCCATGGGTTGGGAAACTTAATTCGGGTTCAAGTCCTTCAAAGGAGCATATTGACACCCATGGGTGAGGGCTGAGGCATTGAGAGCCATGGGTCTCCGAGCTCTAGCATAGCATTACACATAGCCTTGCGAACTTCCAACACCTACAACATTTTAGCACTTTGCCCTACATTGATGACTTTTATGGCATGATTCTCCTAGACCAGGAATTCCCCTAATCGACTTAGCATTTCATGAGGATTGGTAGTTGAATCCAGGGCCCAGAGGATGATGGTCTCACACCTTAAAAGTTAAGACATGGGAGGGCTAACACCACCTTGAGAGCCCTCAACATTAGAGCGGAGACAGGAATTTTGACCACTTGGAGACCCATGCGACTACTTTTGTACCCCAAAATGAAAATTGGGGTCCACAGAGGGAGATTGACAAAGACCTAGGGGCCAACCCATAGGAGAGGATTTTAGAGGGCCTCTACTCACACCATGGCAACCTAAGCCCTCAATGTTTTCCCTAAGAAAGACTATGTATGCATGACATCAACATTTCTTCCCTTACAACTCACACATGTGGGAGCAATTTTATGTTTACTCATAGGCTATTAGGTTGGCTTGTGGCCTAGATTGTTTCTTGCACATTATTTTATGATTCTAGGGTCTAGTAGGATAACATAGGACATTGAACTCCTCATATAAATAGAGGAGCCATGTAAATCATTCATCATCAGACACTTCGGATTTTCAGCCTCCTTCGCTGAATTTGACATTCTTTCTTGCAGAGGATTTGGGATATATGAATGCATTTTGATATTTGGCGCTGATTTTCTTATCTTTGGAGCTATTCTTTGGATCTATGGATGGAATATTTGCATTTTATCTTGTACGTGTACCTAATTGTTGAATATTTTTTTCTTTTATCTATAATGTATGGAATAACGTTGACACTAGGTTATGCAAATTGTACCCTAATTTGTTGAAGATTATTGAATGTTATCTAGATGATCTATTGCATGCTTTACTCATACATAACATGTGAATGTATTTCCTATTGGCGAACTCTTGGTAGCTCTCCCATGGAAAACCTACTATCCATTACATGGTAAATGTTTGAAGTTTGTTGCTAGGGCATTGAATTTTCATCCCCCCTAGAAACCTTTTAGCTGATTTGTCACATCATAAACTCCATACTTCTAAGGGACAAGGGACTGGTCCATCTCGTGGGTGATCATACTTTTCTTTTATCCATAAATTCACTTTCTCCAATTCGGCCCCTTCAAGGCCAAGCTTGCTAACTAGGGCTTGTTGCAAATCCCTAGGCAAGGTGAGTTTGTGGGATTGGAGAGCCTAAACATCAAGGGGATTGAATTTTCCACAAAATCCATCCTTTCGGTGGGCATCCACTTCAATCTTATCCACAAATTTCCTTTCCCTAGTTTTCCTTTTGGGGGAACCCTAGTTTAGTCTTGATTCAACTTAGGGGCTTCTTTGAACGTTTCATGAGCCTTGGTCTTGATAATATACATTGTTGGAAACCTTTTCTTCTAGCCTTGACCTATGGTTTCTCCAACACAAACTTATCAATCAAAAATTAGGTCTTGTGTCTCATCAAATACGATTCTATCAAGAAAATGAATTGCCTCCTATTGGAGAATTGAACCTAAATTGTGACTTTCTAGTAGAGAGCCTCATTGTTTCACCTTGTACCCTAAGCTTAGAATACCAATTCGATGAGCTTCTCACATAGCGAGACTCCTCCCATCGAAGAAACTCCATTAAGAGCAGGGGGTTTTGGTTGTGCTGAAAGTGGGCCAGTACCCCATTGTTGTCTCTTTGTCTAGTGTTAGCCTTGCAAGGTGCCCCTCTCTACGACCTGCTAGATTTTGTGGCAAAAATTTTGGCGTTTTTTCCTGGGAAGAAGCAAGTCCACCTTCCCATAGAATCTAGCTTCTTTGAAGAGGTGAATTCTTTGACGATGAGATAGATCCTCTTTTGGTGACTCCTAAATCAACTGGTTTTGAATCTCTAGAGAGTACTACTTAAAGAACCATAGCTCCAAGAACTAGACCGCTACTAGGAGGGGTGAAACTAATCCATTCTCTTATTAGAAAACCTACCCTCGCAACTAGACAACTTTTCCCTAATAATCCTTCTCATCCAACCATGATTAGGCCTTGGGAACTTGTATCCTGCAAGCCTCTAGACTTTAGTAGGTTCCCTAATGCCCCTCACCCTTTGACAAATACCATGAGTGGATTCCAAAATTTAGTGGCAATGAAGTCACAACTGCAAACATACATGTTCACATCTTCTACTGGGCGATGGCTCCCAAGCGTATTGACCATGAGGGTGTTATCATGATGCTCTTTTCTCTATCATTAGATGGTGATGCTAGAGATTGGTATTTTAGCCTTCCACAAGGAAGAATTTCTAATTGGGATCAATTTCACAATGCATTCAAGAATAGATGGGCATCTGATTTGGATAGGAGTATGGCTCTCGATAGATTCCTAGCTATCGCTAAGACTAACAAAGAGATTTTTAAAGAGTACATTCAAAGATTTAAAAATCACCTTAGGGAAATTCTTGAGAGGCTTAGACCTTTAGATTCCATTATCCTTGAGAGATTTATTAAAAGTTTTTGGGGGCAATTGAATTATGCCCTAAGAGACAAGGATCCTAACTCCTTGACTGAGGCCAGGAAGATAGTGATGCCCTTTGAAAAAAATTTAAATGTTGCACAAATCAACATGTTCAATTATCCTATGGTATAAGTTGAGTCTAAGCCAAAGTCAAAATCTTATCCCAAGGAGCTTATACAAGCCTTCACTCAAAAAATAGAAAAGTTCACCAATAAAGTCACTTAAGGCCAAAATACTCTCATGAATAGAATGACTGTGTTAGAAAATAAGCAAGAGTCTATGCTAAACTTTCCTCTTAGAAATCAATTCAATTAGGACAAATCCTTCCCTAAGAAAGGCATTGAAGGAAACTGTAAAATGTTACCAACATTCTTGCTCCAACCAATTTGGCAGGGAAAGGAGGGTCACCTTGGGGGCAACCTTCTGAATATACTCAAGAGGATAGTCCTTCTGAGAATGAAGAAGAGGGGGAAATTTGTAAGCATTTGAATGTCATTCGTGAAACCCATCCCTTCAATATCTTGCTTGGAGACTCTTATGGTCACCCACAACCTAGCCAAGCCCAAATAAATGCTAATCATACTAAGCATGTTCTAGCTATGCAAAGCAGCGGGAGTTTTAAAGGTTTTCAATACTCTAGGAAAAGCAATGACCAGGCCCAAGTAGGATCTAGTTCGGGAAATCCATGTTAAGGGAAGAACCCTTCCCAAGGGTTATCTCATAGCAAGTCGAAGCCCAAGCCTAGGAATGATGAAATCCAGTTGGATGTGGATGTGGGTAGTGTTGTGGCTAAAATCTCTATGCAAGTCCCCATAAAGGAGATGGATAAGCTCCCTCCTGATAGGAGTTAAATAAAAAAATATTTAGGTCTTGATGAAGAGCCTGATGACCCTCCCGTTATATTACAAAACAAACTTTAACAAAGGAAAAAAAGGTCATGAACCATTCTTATTGTCCCTACTAATCAATAGACTTATACTTCATAAGTGTATGCTTGACTCAAGAACCTCTACTAATGTCCTGCCATTAATTGTCATACATCAATTGGAATTAGAAATCGCTAGACCATATCAGAATGTGTGTGGTTTTGATTCTAGGTTAATCTTCGTACATGGTCTTATTAAGGGGCCGCCTTGAGGTCTCTCTCGTTGCTAATAAAGACATTTTTGTGCTCATGAATATGGTTGTGATTGATGTCATTGATATATGGGGGATGTTACTATCAAGGAAATCGAGCACCTCATGTTGATTTCTGGTAGCATCAGATGTGCTCTAAGTCTCAAATTTTGCAGGGAGGCTTAGGCACATGTATTCCAAAGAACCCAAAATTTGTTTTGGGAAATTCTACCCAAAAACAATTGAATTAAAATAATTAATTATTTTCAATGAGACGCTAAGTCTAAACTTAGGAAAATAAAATAATTAAAGGGTATAACTTCTAGAAGAAGATGAGGATCAAACAAAAATGAAATTATCCATTAATTATCTTCTAATTCGGGCCATTGAATGTCAACGAGGAGATTATTTAAGGAACCTTGAGGGTTACTTGGAAAAACACACAAAGAGAGTTCAGAGAATCAATTTTTTGAGACAGGGCAACTGCCGAGAGATATTCGATAGTGAGCTTTTGTAGTGAGGGGCAAGGATAGTTGGGTTGGACTATCTTCTCCAGGACCCAGGATCAGTAGCAGAGAGGCAAAGAGACACCAGGAGGAGGCAACGCATACCTAGGATGGGTTGACGTTGGTCGAGGAGGGCCCATGCAGAGCTTATGCAGAGCCAGAAGAGCTCACGTAGAAGCAGCGCAGTCTTCTAATGCAGAAATCCGAAATCTGTCGGGGAGCTGAGGTTTCTAAGCTAGGAGGGTTGGAAATTGCTCCATAGGGCAGGCGTTTCCCAGTTGGGTTGCCGCAGAGCCCAGGCTAACGCAGGGCCAGAGCAGAGATAGTCGGGGATACTTGATTCAGTTGCTAGAACAAACATAATTGTCGGGTAGAGTCAGGTAAGCTCACTAAGTTTTTTTGCCAATTTATTTTCTTTGTAACTAGATTTCCGAAAGGGCATCTAGAGTTGTATTCAAAAACTACTGCATAATAATAATAACTCTTAGAGTTGTTGCACCTGTTTTCCTGCATTGGGTTTTTTTGGGGGCATTTGTCCAAAAAATATTGTGTCACTTGTGCATCTTTCTCTATTTGTTTTGTTCTTGTTCTGGGAAAATTAATTAATTAAGTGAAGGTTGCACTGTGTTAGCTTCGATATTTGTTGTAGGAAACAATAAATAATTTGTTTCAGTATTTAACATATAGGAGAAGTTTCATGAGTTGCTACAGTAGGTGATTCAGGTGGGATTCTCGAATTTTCACCTGGTATTAGAGCATCGCAGGTGAAGCAAGAAAGAATAGTACCGAGACCCAACGCTAAGCAAAAGAGGAAATTCGAAAAAGTTGTAGGAGGCAACAGTTTGAAACCCCCGAGGGTTTGCGCAGTTCTAGTCGGAGGACTGAAATTTCGAGATAGTCTCTCTTCGAGTGATTCGATGGAGAGAATGGCTTCCAGATCGAGTTTTTGTCGAGGCAGAGGGAGCAGTGCAGAAGCCTCAGCGTGACAAGAGCTGGTGGGACACAGTGTTTTCTACAAGCCGTTTTGCTGGGCAGAAAGATGTCAAAGGAGAAGGAAGGAGCACGGTTGAGGGACTTTCTCCTCAAAGGACTTCTAGCCAAGGAGTCTGAATTCTCACTTGCTGTGCAGCAGTAGAGAGAGGTAGATCTACAAGCTCCAACAGGGAATGCATAGGCTAGTCTAGTGTTGCTCAAAAGAGGGAGGAGGTCATTCGACAGTTCTTGTGGCACAAATGGCAACAACTGGCTTGAGGGATCAGGACAGGTTGGATGGGGCATCCAACTACATCATCTGGAAGGCAAGAATGGCATTCCTTCAGGATGAACATGCCCTCAAGACATATGTCGACAGTGTGGTGGCTGAACCAGCAGATCCAGATCTACTAAATAAGTATAGAGTTGAGATGGAAAAGGCAAAAAGAATGATCCTCGACTGAGTGAAGGATCATGTGGTCTGTCACATTGCTAGCAAAGGGACTGCTAAGGAGATGTGGGACGCATTGTCTACATTATATCAGGGATCTTCTGAGCAGCAGAAGATGTACCTTGAACAGAAGATGAGATCTACTCAGATGCAGAAGGGGGAGCGTGTTGATCCATTCCTTATGAAGCTTCAGGAGACCCGTGATGAATTGTCTGTTGTGGGGCATACACCTCACGATTAAGAGTTGGTTAGACTGGCCCTCAATTCTGTCTCAGATGAGTGGGAAGTCTTTGTCCAGAGTATCCTGGGGAGAGCAGCTTTGCCGAATTGGGATGAGATGTGGGCAGCTCTAAAACAAGAGGAGTTGAGGAGAGACCTAGTCAAAGTTAAACTTGACGAAACCATGAGCAGTGGGTCCAAGCCCAAGGAGGAGGAGAATGCAGCCCTTGAATCAAAGGGACAACAGGAGCAGCGGAGACGTAAGAAGGACGTCTCGAAGATCAAGTGTTTCAG
>APFE030636136.1:133655-160470 GCA_000404065.3 Pinus taeda
ATATATATATCTGTGTGTGTGTGTGTGTGTGTGTGTGTTTTGGTGATAAAAAGAACAATTAAAAAGAAACATTGATTCAACCCCCCTAATATTTCCAACAATTGTTATTAGAGCAGGCTTCTTCATATTAGCCTACTAGCTTGAAGAAGGATTCATAGCCATGATGAGAAATCATAAAGCATCAAGAAGACCTCCTTTATTTGATGGCACTAATTTTGGTTTCTGGAAAAAGAGAATGACCTACTACTTAATGTCCCTTGGACTTGAAGTCTGGCATTCGGTTCTAAATGAGTACCCAATTCCTTCCGCTCTTCCAAGAGATCAAGACGAGAGGAAAGCCTACATTTGCAAATGCAAAAGCCTTGAACTCCATCACTAGTGGAATCAATGATTCTGAGTTTACAAAAGTCATGAGCTGCAACTCTGCCAAAGAAATGTGTGATAAGATAATTGGCTTATACAATGGGGACTCAAAACTCAAGAAAGCAAAGCTTCAAACTCATAGAAGGCAGTTTGAAAGTCTAAAATGGAAGATGAAGAAGATATTGTAGCATACTTTCTCTGAGTAGCTGAAGTGGTCAACTCTCTTAAAGGATTGGGCGAAAACATTGAAGAAAGTACCATTGTTCAAAAGGTATTAAGATCTCTTCCAAACATATTTGACTCCAAAATAAGCGCCATAGAAGAAATAAAGGATCTAGATACTCTCAAGATGGATGAACTCCATGGAATCCTCACTGCCTATGAGATGAGAAAAGGTGGCCCAAGCTCCAAAGATGCAGCATTCAAGGCTACAAAATCAAAGAAGGGGAAAGAAAGAAATGACTATAGTGATGAATCCGATGTCGAATCCGAATTAGCTCAATTCGTATGAAAGCTGAAGAAAGGATCTAAGCTAAAAGGTAAGTACCTTCTTATCTATTTCAAATGTGGAAAAATAGGTCATTATGCAGCAAAATGTCCTCATAAACACGATAGTGATGATGAAGGAAATTCTAAAAGAATGGTATACAAGAAGAAAGGTTTCAATAAGAAGAACTTCTTTTCTAAGCAAGATGAGTTTGATGAGGATGAAATTGTAGTCATCAAAAAGAAATCAGATAAGGAAAGTGACCATGATGAAAGACAAGAAACGTTATTCATGGCATTCACAAATGATGATGACTCAGGGATAGAAGGAAATGTAGATGAACTGTTAATAAGTGCCATTAAAGAAAATGAGAAATTACGAAATAAAATCATTTCTCTCAAGGTAGAAAACGAGGAAACAAGAAGAAGAGAAGATCTCTTGGAAACAAAGCTAAAAGAAAAATAAGAGACTTGCGCAGAACGTGAAGCCGAAATAGTATCTCTAAGGAAGGAATTGGAACAAGTCAAAAAGGGTTGGAAAAGCTCTCAAATACTTGAGACTATCCTAAAAAATCAAAAACCTCAACATGACAAGTCTGGAATAGGTTTTAAAGGAGAATCATCAAGCACTAAGAATAGTGCCAAAAGTTATGACGATGCACTTTCTAGCAACCCAAAAGAAGAAAAAGTATGTCATCAAAGGCGCATCCTAGATCCAAATAATGAAGAGATAATAACTCCAAAGAAGAATGTGGATTCGAATCATGGATACTATAGCTAATACAAACCAGTGTTCCATCAAAGGCCCATCTCAAATCCAAAGAATGAAGCGGGAGTAATTCCAAGGAAGGAAATTGACTCAAACCGTGGCTACTACAACAGGCACAAAACTATGTTTCTTGGACATTGTTTTCATTGTAAAAACTTTGGTCATCAAGTCAGACATTGCATGGCTCGCAAAAGTGAAACACCAAAGCTAAAGGATCAAATAATCAAACCATATGGCCCCAAAAGGCAGAGACAAATCAAAACCTTCAATTCGTTTGATCCCTTGACCAAATTTGATCTGATTTGCTCATTATGCTACAATAATGGACACTATGAACAAAATTGTCCACTCAAAAGAGGAAAAGCAAGTAGTGAAAATCCCAACATGGATAAATGTGGCCTAGCTCTATATGCTCAAAATAATGAAAATCATTGGTTTGTGGATAGTGGGTGCTCCAGACACATGACAGGGGACAAATGAAGTTTGTCTCATTGAGAAAAAAGGAAGGAAATGTGTCCTTTGGAAGTGGATCTTCCAAAATTGCAGGAAAAGGAACTGTTACTCCTATCAATGGGAAAGGAAAAGCTCAAGATGCTCTGCTAGTAGACGGGCCCAAACACAACCTCCTGAGTGTCAGCCAAGTCTATGATCAAGGACATAATGTTGTCTTTAGCACCAAAGACTGTGAAATAAGGAACTCTTCCTCAGGGGAACTTGTGGCAAAAGGGGTTAGAACACCAGACAACATTTACATTCTGAACAAGATTCAAGAAAATAAATGCTACCTAGGTCAAAGAAATGAAAGTTGGTTATGGCACAAGCGACTTAGACATACAAGCTTCGAAAATCTGATCAATATCAGCAAGATTAAAGTTGTACGATACATCCCAAGGCTATTCAAACCAAATCAAGGAGTATGTGGTCCATGTCAACATGGAAAGCAAACCAGAACCAACCACAAGACCAAGGAGCTCTCTACATCAAAGCCCTTGGAGATCATCCATGCTGATTTATGTGGACCAACTAGAAATCAAGCACTCCAAGGAGAAAGGCACTTTGTTTTATTTGTTGATGACTATACTAGAATGATGTGGATATATTTTATAAAATATAAATCTAAAACATTTGAGTGTTTTAAGAATCTAAAAGCTCTTGTAGAAAATGAAAAGGACTCAAAAATTAAGTGCCTCATAAAAGATAGAGGGGGAGATTTCACATCAAAAGAATTTAATGAGTTCTGTCATATACATGGAATTAAAAGAGAATTCTTTGCGGCCAGAACACCCCAGCAAAGTGGGGTAGTTGAAAGAAGAAACCGAATAGTTCAAGAATTGGCAAGAACAGTGTTATTAGCAGCAGACTTGCAACCAAAATTCTGGAGAGAAGCAGTCGGGACAGCTGTCTATACCTTGAATCAAACTCAATTAAGACCAAATTGTGAAAACAGTCCTTATGAATTATGGAAAGGAAGACTTGCTTCAATAAAGTACTTCAAGATCTTTGGAAGCAAGTGCTTCATAAAAATCAATGATGGCACACCAGGAAAGTTTGATTCTCGGGTTGATGAAGGGATACTCCTTGGATACTCTACACGGAGCAAAGCCTATAAGTGCTACAATTTTCGACTAAGGAAAATAGTGGAAAGCATTGATGTAAAGATTGATGAAGACCTTCCAGAAAAAGAAATTGAAGAACATGAAGATGATCCTCCCATCGAAGAAAAAGAACCTGAATAAGAAGAAATAGATCAGGAAGAAGAAGAAGAGGAAAAAGAACCACCTCATACCCCTTCAAAGATGAAGTTTCTCCAAAAATATCATCCAGAAGAGCAGATTATTGGCAATAGAGATGAAGGGATGCAAACCCAAAGAAGGATGATAATTATACCAAAGAGAAATGTTATTTCTCTTTTATCCATGACAAAACCATAAACATTTGCACAAGCAAGGATCCTCATTGGGTAAAAGCCATTAGAAGAAATGTCCCAAATTGAGAAGAACTAGACATGGGAGCTGGTACCTCGTCCAAAGGACAAAAACATAATAGGAACCAAGTGGGTATTGAAAAATAAAATGAATGAAGATGGCCAAGTTATCAAAAACAAGGCAAGGCTTGTTTGCAAAGGCTATTCACAAATTGAAGGAATTGAATTTGAAGAAACATTTGCACCAGTAGCTCGTATTGAAGCTATCAGGATGTTCTTGGCATTTTCTTGCTCAAAAGGATTCAAAATCTATCAAATGGATGTAAAATCAGCCATTATGAATGGGGAACTCAAGGAAGAAGTCTACATGGAGCAACCAGAAGGGTTTGATCTAACGGAAGGAAAAGACTTAGTCTATAAATTGAAAAAGGCATTATATGGGTTGAAACAAGCTCCCAGAGCTTGGTATGCAAGATTGGATAACTATCTACAACAACAAAGCTTCAAGAAGGGAGTGGCAGGAAGTAATCTCTACATAAATATGGATGAAGGTAAGTTACTAGTCACACTTGTTTATGTTGATGATCTGATTTTTGCTAGCAATAATGATGAAATGAGCCATGAATTTTCTCAAAACATGTCAAGAGAATTCGAGATGTCAATGATAGGAGAGTTATCCCACTTCCTTGGACTACAAGTATCTCAAACCAGAGCAGAATTGTTTATATCTCAAGCCAAGTATCTTAAAGACATGCTTAAAAGATATGGAATGGAATACTGTGCACCCATGAGCACACCTATGACCACAAATTGCAAATAGAGCAAAAATGATGACTCCCCTCCAGCAGATGCAACTCATTACAGGTCAATAATTGGAGCCCTTTTGTACTTAACTGCTACAAGACCCGACATAATGCAGGCAGTAGGAATGGTGGGAAGATTTCAATCTGCCCCTAAACAATCCCATTTGTTAGTTGTAAAAAGAATTTTCAGATATCTGAAAGGAACTCCTGATTTCGGTCTTTGGTACCCTAAGAGCTCAACACTGACTGTAACTGCATACACCGATGCTGATTGGGCCGAAAGTGTAAATGATTGGAAAAGTACTAGTGGAATGCATTCTTCCTGGGAGACTGTTTAGTATCTTGGCTAAGGAAAAAACAGACATCCATATCATTACCCACAGTCGAAGCCGAGTATATAGCTGCAGTACACTGTTGTACTCAAATACTATGGATGAAGGAAGCTCTAAAAGATGTCAACATAGGTACAGATCAACCAATTACCATCTATTGTGATAACACAAGTGCTATCAGTCTCAGCAAAAATCCAGTGATGCACTCAAAGACCAAACATATACCAATCAATTATCATTTCCTTCGTGAACAAGTTGATGAATAAAACATCATCTTGGAATATGTCAATACTAAGGAGCAGATCGCTGATATTTTCAGAAAACTTCTTCCTCGAGAAGCATTTAAACATCTTTGTCAAAAGATGGGGGTTATCTCTTTAGCATCAGTCAAGTTCATTCATAACGATGTTGTAGGACAAAGGGAGCAATTCTACAGGGGGAGAAATTCTATAGGGGGAGTCCGTATACATTCCTTTGCCATTGATGTCAAAGGGGGAGAGCAGAAGAATATTTCCATCAATAACAAAGGGGGAGATTGTTGACATAGATTGTCATTGATGTCAATATGGCAATATTCGAGGAGCCAGAGGAAGCAAACAAAGCCATTGGAGGAGCAAAATAGAGCCATCGGAGGAAGCAAACAAAGCTATCGGAGCAAAGTATAGCAAAGAATGCCAAAGAATACACTATCGGGAGCTATCGGGAGCAATATAGTGTATATGCATGCAAATATACTATCGAAGCAAAGTATGGCAAAGAATGCCAAAGAATACACTATCGGGAGCTATCGGGAGCAATATAGTGTATATGCATGCAAATACACAATTGGAGGCACAAACACATATGTAAAGGGCCAAGGTTATATACACTATCGGAGGCAAAAACATGTACGTATAGAGGAATACACTATCAAAGCAGAGAAATATGTAGAGATCGGTGATATTGTAATTGGTGGTTCGGTTATGTGCCACTACCCAAAACCCTCGATTGCGATATATATATGTGGACCCGACGACATATATCTGTCCAGGTGTATAAACAGGTGAAGTCCGAGTAAGTGCTTCAAAGCGGGTTTTAAGTGTATTTCATATATGCGGGCCTTTAAGTCTTGCCACATTAGAACATGCAAATTTGCAATATATATATAAATATCATATAACTACAATATATGTAGACCCGCTACAACATTATGAAATGGTTTAATGATATATCGCATCCACCCATCACAATAATACAAAGGGGTGTCACCCCTGAAAGCGTCGATTGCGATACATGTTGCGGACCCGATGCAACATTACAAGTTGGCTTAATATAATATCACATCCGTAGGTAAATCGGCCATCGGCCATCGGGAAGCTACGACTGTCAATTACGATATATGTAGTGGACCCAATAAAGTTATAAATGCGAGCGTAATAAATTTGAAGTCCGCCCTTTAACGTTTCGGTCATTTTTTCATATATTCTTGTGTATTACATTCGCGACCATAAAAAGGTGGGTCCGCATTCCTGGTGCATCCGACCCTCCACCTTGATCATCCCTTCGTGTATCCAACGGTCTACATATGTTTCGGGTGGACATGTAGCTCGAGTAATACCCGCCCGAAAAGCGGTATCCTCTTCCTTCCCGCTACTACGTGTCGCTTGCTGAGTGGAATTGGAAGCCATCCTCTGAAGTTCCTGCTTATGCCCCTTCCGAAATACCAATTGTGGTATAAGAATATCTATATTCCGCGGGTTTTGAAGGCCAAAATACATAAGAAACGCTCACGATAGTTCAGTAGGCCTAAATGATGCCGATTGCGATGGCAATGGTGACATGGCAACTTTCTCTGTGTATTTCGGTCCTCGTCGTTGAATCAACGTGTCCCAGGAGTGTTGGTGAGCACGAAGAGACAAAGGAAGCTACAACGACCGAAAATCCAAGAAGCCAAAGGGTAAGCCAGCAGAGAGGAAACCGAAAAGCCAAAGAAATTAAGAAGAGGGAAGCCAAAGGACAAGCCAGCATAGAGGAAGCTGAAGCAAGCGTTGAAGAAGCCGAAGAGCCAGCCAGTGGAAAGAGGAAACCAACAGTCAGAGGCATAAATAATACAAAAACAGATAAAAACAAGGAAGTGTGCATGGATAATCAGAGGGAGAGGAAGTCGAAGTTTAGGCAGAGGCAAGAGAGGCAAGAGAACAAGAGAGGCAAGAGAACAGGAGAACAGGAGTGAAGCAGAAGCTCAGCAGGCTTGGGAGCAAAGAACTACAGCGAAACAGTTTATACTAGGTTTGGGTTGGAGCCTCAGAACTGAAAGGATTGAAACCCTTGGGAGTTGGTGCTCCTAAGTGCAGAACTATTGCCTTGGCAAAACAGAGTTGGTGCTCTGGAGGTTGGAGCCTCACAAAAGTCCAAGCTGGTGCTTGGCAATTGATTGCAACCATTTATATATTGTATTTATTTCATTGCATTGTTTGTGTTAATAAAAGCATTTATTCCAGCTATCTATTTTTGTGTTCCATATATATATATGTTTTGGTGATAAAAAGAACAATTAAAAAGAAATACTGATTCACCCCCCCTCTCAGTATTTCCAACAGGCCACTATCTCATTGTTGCGTCTTAGTCTGGTGTTAGCCTTGAAGGATGCCCCTCTCCAAGACCTGCTAGATTTTGTGGTAACATTTTTGGCACTGTTGTTCGAGAGGAAGTGAGTCTACCCTCCCATAAGCATATAGCTTATTTGAAGAGGTGTATTCTCTAACGACAAGATAGATCCTTTTCTTCCAACTCTCAAATCACTGGTTCCAAATCTCTAGAGAGTACTCGTAAAATAACCATAGTTCCAAGAACTAGAGCTACTACTAGGAGGGGTGAGGTTAGCCCTTCTCCTATTAGACAACCTACCCCCCCAACTAGACAATTCTTCCCTAATAATCCTCCTCCTCCAACCATGAATGAGCCTTGGGAACTTTCATTCTTCAAGCCTCTAGACTCTACTAGGTTCCTGATGCCCCTCACCCTCTGCTTGACAAATACCATGAGTGGATTCTGAAATTTAGTGGCAATGAGGTCACCAATACAGAAAGACATGTTCACAACTTTTAGTGGGCAATGGATCCCAAGCGTATTGACCATGAGGATGTTATCATGGTGCTCTTTGCTCTATAATTAGATAGTGATGCTAGGGATTGGTATTTTGGCCTTCCACAAGGAAGCATCACTAATTAGGATCAATTTCACAATGGTTTCAGGAAGAGATGGGCATCTCAATTGGATGGGAGTATGGATCTTGATAGATTCCTAGCTATGGCTAAGAATGACAAAGAGAGCATTAAAGAGTACACTCAAAGGTTTGACACCTTAGGGAAATTCTTGAGAGGCTTAGACCTTCAGATGCCATTATCCTTGAGAGATTTAATACAAGTTGTCGAGGGAACTTGACTTATGTCCTTAGAGACAAAGACCCTAACTCCTTGATTAAGGCCTCGAAAATAGTTACATTTGTTGAACAAAATTTAAATGCTGCACAAATCGTGTAATGTCCCCATTTCCAATTTCCCTGATGATGCAAATTAATATGGGCTTCTAGGATTTGTGACAGATAGATTATAGGAGCAAGATTACATCATCGGAGGTCCTAGATGGGTTTTGAGGAGTTTTATGGGGTCCGATAGGGATTGCTTTTTGTACTGCATCTCAAGGTCAGTTCCGCATCATTCATTCTTGGTTCTGATGCATTTTGACAATTCTCGTAAAATAGGGTTATTATTGAGCATATCTTAATTAAGTACGCTAAAGGTGACATGTGGGAAGGATTAATTGGAGAAACACCATAGTGTAATACCTCGTTGGAATGGGAACGAAGAAATTTACAGGATGGGATAGTGAATGTAATATTCCTAATGGAAATTTTACAATGATAACAAAGACATGAAAATACAATAACATAGAAATTTTCAGAAACAAATACACGTGAACTAGAAATTTCTGCAAATCCCCAAACAGCCAATTTTTTATTAATAATATATGTTGTGGTACAATGAGTTGGGGAAAGTGCACTTGGGCTTGCACAAGGCAAGCTACAAGCACCAAGTGATGGGTACAAGAAAGTCCAATAGCTGCAATAACCAAATCCTCCATAAAACTGTGTTGTTGCTCCAAAACTACATTGTTACCTGACTTCATCCCTTGATTTTCCCACTTTAGAGTGCCTAGAAAATTTTAGGAATTTGGGATTGTGATCCTTGCCCAAAACCGAGAAAGGGTTTCCCTTGGTTCCAACCTTCAAAAATTGACCTTTCACAGCGTGACCCTCCTCCAAATACGAATTTTGTTGTTGTGACTGATCCTGTCAATCTCTGCACTCCCAACTCCAGCAATCCTCCTCAAATGGCCCTCCAAATGATCTCCCATCTCCCCAGCACTGTTGTTACTCTCCCTACTCTGCATTGTTGTTACCCTCCCAGCTCTGTGACGTTGCTAATCTCCCTGCTACTGAAACTCAGCCTCCTTGCTGCTATTCTCCTGTTGCTATAACTCGTCCCTCCTACTGCTACTTTCTTGCTACTATAACTCAGTCCTCCTGCTGCTCCTTTTCCTGTTGCTGTAATTCGGCCTCCTTGTTACTTCTCCTACTGCTGTAACTCAACTTACTGTTGTTGTAACTCAACTCACTGTTTCTGGTACGACTTGGAATGAAGTAAAACTCCCTCCCAGGGTTGGCACTCGAAGTCCACCAAAGCAAGGGTTGAGATCTCCACTCAGAGACACTCATGTGCTAAACAACACAATATTGGCTCAGCTAAACAGCTAAGGAAAATTCAATTTTCAAATAGACAAAAGACCCCTATTTCTCCCTCATTCCTTCCTTTTAAAATTGTTGGCCATGCATCCCTTGTGGGTCCCTCCACCAATTCAATTTGCCTCAAGGAATTTGAATTCCTTCTTTCCCAAGTGCATAGTTCATGTGGGCTCCATATTCCATTAACAATTTAATTTTCTTTTTCTCTAATGTTGGTGGCCTCCATTTCTCCCAAAAATTAAGTGGGGACTCCCTCAACCCACTTTTCCTAAGTTTTCACGCCAAAACATTAACAATGCCCAAACTGCAAAAATGTAAATTCTTCTTAACAAAATTAATTTAATTGAGGACATTACAGTCCTCCGCACCAAAAATTGCTTTTCCTCAAGCAATGCCTAAACAAGCACCCTTTCGATTAGCTGACCCAAACAATTATTGCACATACTACTGGGGTTCCAAATGTACCACCAGGTCACCCTAAATCCGTGCACCATCCTATCATAAATGAATCCCTTGATACCAAAGTCCCATGCAAATCTCAAAAAGATGCCACCATGCCGACATTGTGCTACTCTGATTACAACTGACTTCCCATTGTGCCCATGTCGTATCCCTATAATGCCAAAGCCTACCCATCCAAAGCTAACCCTGAATTTGTGCAGCAACAGGGAAAGCCTGCCTTGCCATACGATGAAGACCTCCCAAAACCCCCACGTGTCAGCCCAAGAGTGAACTAGATCACTCTCTGCCATGACTCCGCCCATCACGAGACAGAGTAATCTATCAACCAACTGAACCCCTGGATCCCATAGCCAGCCCTGCTACATCATAGCTCTAACAACTGTTGGAATCCATCCGTGCCTTGTCTCTAGTCCCTGCATGCAATCAATATATAGGTTCCAAATATCATGAACTAATATGATGCATGCTAAACGACCTTGTGCCTGCCACTGCGTAGTACTGATGACTGCTGCAAACCACATGTGCCAAATAGCTACCCCCTGAAAGTAGCTAATAGACAGATGTATGTTGCTTGCAAACGTCTCAGTGCATGTGAATCTGTTCTAATCCCTACAATCATCACCACCAAGTATGCCATCCACACCCTCGGTAAAGTGCCAATACAGTGTCTGAAGCCTGGATACCCACTGGAAAACTGCCTCAACTATACGCGTATCCCCTATTCATGCATGGTCCCAACTTGTCCTGAGAAAAGAGTGACACATGTCTCCCTCGTGACTAGCTCCCCAGACGTAGGCTTGGTGATCAATGATATGTCACCCCTGCAGATGATCATACGGTTCTCAACTGACGCACCAACCCCGTGCCACTACTGGGAAGTCTCCTCCCTAGTACGTTGAGTGTCATCAAAATATCTCGGGCGAGCTCCTCGTCCCCCACTGCTCATGCCCAGAATGCGAAAAGTCAACAACAAAATCGACTGCACCCTTGAGGGATGTAGAAGAGGGTCAAGCATGTGAGGCTCGCGGATACTATCAAGTATCGCTCATCTGTGTCCCTGTCGATCCTAGGTGAACTACACCGAAAGGTATGCTCCGTGTCTCGGCTCATGGGTCTCCCTAGAGGCAACAATCCAAGGCCTCATTGTGCAGTTTCATACACCCCTGCATACCACTGATCATCCCAATACTCCTAGACATGTTGCCTACCCCTGTACACCGCTGCATACCCTCGGCTACAACTATG
Source organism: Pinus taeda (assembly GCA_000404065.3). Classification (NCBI taxonomy): domain Eukaryota; kingdom Viridiplantae; phylum Streptophyta; class Pinopsida; order Pinales; family Pinaceae; genus Pinus; species Pinus taeda. The sequence goes on from APFE030636136.1 coordinate 144,823, forward strand.
CCATCCTATACTGTCCTATGTCTCGCCTATGTCACTGCACTTGTCACTCCGCGCATGTACTCAATGCAATGTGAGGCACTCCTCCACCCCACAATGTAAACTAGAAAGGTCTGGTATACCCCCATGCATCTCCATGCTCCTCTACATGCCACTGCTCCTCGCTACATAGCCCTGCACACCACTGGGTGTTATGGTCTATAATCGCATCTGTATGCATCAAGTCGCACCTCCTCGTCCATCCAAGTATATTTGAGCGTCCTAAATTTGCTCCTGCTAGAGGCGATAACTCTATTGTGCCGATCCTCAGTGACCCCTGAGTCAAATAAAACACTGTGGAAATAATAGCATTGGAAACTGAGAAGATACTAGCACACACACACACATAAACTTGACACTGTTATTTTTGGACAATTGTCGCCACAAAAACCCAACTTGGGAAAATCGGTGTAGCATATTAGGGTTCTATTATTATGCAACAGTGAATTCTGAGTACAATATATGGATGCTTAACTGACAATCCAAAAAACAAGAAAATTCGGACAAAACTATTTAAGGTAATTACCCTTCTTCCACAAGCAATCTCGACACAACTTCTCTTCAGAAACTCGTCCTCTTGGACCCTCTACGTCAGCCTTTGCGTTGCCCAACGCAGACCCTATAACGTCTAGCCTTTGAACTACCTCTGATGAAGTCGTTATGCATGTCTCTGCTGAGGGAATCGCTTCTCCGTCACTCTGGACCCTCTACTCGACCTCTGGAACTGAAAGCGAATTTCTCTCCAGCTAAATCGAATTGCTTCTATGAAGCAACTAAGCAGTCCTCTACGTTGCCTCATTGGGAATAACTTGTCTTCCTTATTGCTGCCTCTCCGGATCTGGAAAACGTCCTCCGAATCACTATCTCTACCCCTCACTATCTATTCTTCGATCTTTGGCTCTCCGACAACTGCTGCTACTCTCTGGAAATCGATTTGCCAAGGAAATCGAACTTAAGGTGTATCTGGTGTGTGTTCCCCAAGTGCCCATCAACTTCTTCTTATAATCCTCTGTTGGGACTCCAACGACCAAGATTAAATCCAATGTGGAAAAATTCAAAGTCGGGATTAATGGCCAAGATTAAATCCAATGTGGAAAAAGTCAAAGTCGGGATTAAATCTGCAAGGGTCCAGAAATTGAAAAAGTCATTAAAGTCGGGAGTTTCTTGAAAAATTTGGCAAAAGCTCGACAAAATTAAAAAATTACAAAAATATTCATTTTTTAAAAAATCCCGACTTTTTCAATAAAATCCCGAATTTTTCAAAAAATTCCCAATTTTTTCAAAAAAAAAATTAAAAAATTGTTAAAGAAACTACCTCATTCACAATTTTTTGGAAAAAGTCCTGATTTAATCCCGACTTTTTCAACTGGGAAAAAATCGGCCAGCCAAAAAAATCGCATTTTGGGGATTTAATCCCGATTTTTTCCAGAATTTTTCCACACTAATTTTAAATCTTAATCAAGGGATAGGATCACCTTGAAGTCAATCCATGAAAGTTTCTAGACTATTCTCAACTTGACTTAATTAATTATGATTAATTAACCATATTCCCTAAATTTAGACTTAGGAAATATTTTAAAATAGGTTAATAATATAATTAAGTCGTCTCTAGGTGGAATTTCCAGAAATGATTTCTGGGTTTTAGAGATCTCATGTATTCTAGCCTCTCCAAATTTCATGGCTAGAACACATATGATGCTACAAAAACCAACATCAAAAACTCAACTATCCTCTCAGATCCTCCACTAGACACTACAATCCTGCAAATACATGCATTGCGATGAATGCTACCAATAAGAAATCCACAAATTTGACCTGTGACTTCTAATATTGTGTTTTCTCTTGATCTGTAGGACCTCCTCTACAATTATGTCGCCCAAATATGTGCTTGGTGATAGTGAAATATGAAAATTGAATAGTGTTGATGTCCTATCTGTGGCCGAAAAAACATTCAACATTTCAACGAGATTGACCTCCACCCAATTCAACAAATTTTTGCTCCCACTGACAATATCTTCACACTGGACACAAACTCCATCGCCTTTAGATGTAGCATGCTCAAGTTCCAAAGTGTAGGGTTATTCACGTCCGCAAATCAAAGGTTACAATTCTTATTTGTTGACCTTTGACTTGAATGGTAGTGACTGTGCACAACGACATAATTACAATGGTGGCTCTTCCTCCAAATGTCTCAATGGAAACCTTCACCTCAATGTTCCAGTGATTGCATGCAAAAGCAGTATGCTGGATCAGATCACCTTGTGAGCGCTGAGCAGCTCAAACCTCCCTGTAGCCAGACAACTGCTCATTGGCATATGCCAAAACTCCTAATTGTGGCTCGTCTCTGACACTCTGTTGCCATTATGGCTAATCTGTTGTCCTTGATGGAAACCTACATGTCAATTATGACCTTGATGTCAACCTGGTTCTAATATGATGATTATGGAACTACTACAGAGAACATGTATATTGGTACAAGTTTTGTAGAAATAAGGAAGTGTATTGACAACCTTGTTACAAGTTCAGCTTGAGAAAAGATGAAAATGTGAAGTTTGAAAAGTATATGCATCCTCTGTGAAGAAGAGTCGCGTACATATGCAGGTTTAATGAATAAAAGTTGCGTATGGAATCTTACCCATGGAAAATAGAAAACTAGGAGTTGTTCCCATGGTAATTGCCCACAGTGTTTTGACGACAAGGTCTATTGATCCTGTCAATAATTACCAAAAAACATTACCACGGGATTTGTCTGTGGTATGTGCAAGGCAAATAGCTATATAAGGAGAAGGAGATCAAGAATCTATGTGTGCATTTGAAGAATCATTCATGTGTGATCTGATTTGGAACAGGTGTGCACCAGGGAGCGAGGAGAAGGTTTAGATTTGAAAGATTTGAAAGTGTATGAAAATGCTTGATTGATTTACTTATGTTAAAGTAGCTAACAATGCAGGACCTGTGATTATAATGGAGCTATGATCTGAATATGTTTGTTGATATTTGTGATTTTTGACAATTTGTGCGCAAAGATCTGCGTTTGACATGGGTTATGTTTGCTAAGACAATGTAATTTAGTAGTTTGAGATATGTACGCGGGTTGTACTTTTGAATTTCACATACATACGCGAATATGTTTCAGAATAGTCACGTATAGTATCTGAGTTAATGTGGGTTGATTATATTATCTATGTATTATTGGTTTTGGTTGATTTCAGTTACTGTGATGCATGAGAATGTTTGATTGACAGTTGCTTCTCTGTTGCACTAATGGAAGATGAAATTTGTTGACTTGGGATTTGGCATATTGATAAGCCTATTGCAAAGGCATTTTTGAATGAGTTTAGCATCCCGATACACTTATTGTAGAATGTACTCTATATAGAACTTGTGTTTGATAGAGAGCATGGTTGTTGAATATTGATTTGAGATCTGTATGTTGGTTTCATGAACAACAGTTGTGTACATACGTGGGTAATATTAAGGACAGTCACATATATCTTCTGATATGATTAGGTTTTTCTCTCACTATGACAATGGATGAATTATTTGTGGATTGTTGTTTTTTGTTTTTCTATTTATTATAATTGTTGATCATAATTTGGCCCTTGATTTCATTGATCTATGGGTGGTTGATTATTGGCATATGGTCTTGAAAATAAGCATGGATGAGTATTGACTTCGTTCAGGATAGATTAGCACTGCTTGTTTATGACAATATTGTCTTTATGGATATTTGAGTTTATTTCGAATATGACATGGGTTTATGCTACAGTATCTTATTGGGTGTTTTGGTTGTGTTACCCACCACCTATTGATATTCTATATAGGAGAAAATTATTCTCCTAGATGGTCCTCAGCCAAAAGCCAGCAGCCCCTTGCAGCCCCCAGATAGCTCGATGTGCCATTTTTCTCCGCCACCTAAGGCAGCCATGTGGTCCCTCGTCCATCTGTTACGAATGTATGTTTGAAGGTGGGCCTCCCAACCCCAAAGGTATGAATTTTCATTGGTATAATTGAGAGGTTTTCCTTATTTGTCATGGGCACTTTTGGGCATGAATTGGTGGGGGGATTTGGCGGAAAGAGTGGGTTAGGTTTGTATCCTTGTCTCCATTGCCCAATTCCGTGGTTACCCTTGTATCTAGTCCTGTGGGATCTCCTTTATTGGCCATTAGCTTTAGGTTTGGCACTACATCAGAAATCCCAATTTTGGTTGTATGGCCCCACTTCCTCACACCACACACATTACTCCCTTTCCACTCATTTGAGCCTCTTTCATCTCTTTTCCCATCTGGGTCCACATAGGGTTAACCTCCACCTCCCCTTGTCCACACCTTGGGTTGGGCATAGAACGATGCCCCGAAGGTTGATGCAGCTAGAAAGAAAATAAAAAGCATAATTTGGCCACTCTCAACAAGAAATGTGCCACAAAATGCAAAAGATGGTCAGGACAAACAAATTTAGCAAGAGGACAAAAGCCAAACATGAGTTCTACCCCTTATATATGTCTATCACCCTGGTTCCTATGGGCCCTATATGAGCCCCTCCATCATTAAGGAACCCATGATTGTCCCAACCCCTGGTGGGCGATGAACTACCCCACCTCAAAGGGAGTATCCATTGCTATATATTACACATCATGCTCTCCATCCCTTGGAGCCCCGAGCATCCTTGAAGAAAAATTAATTAAAGGCAAAAGGCATATGAAGAAGGATGGAAAAACAAAGGTCGAGGTAACTCATGTACCACGATTTTCTCCCTCCTACACTCATATACCAAGGTGTGGGCTTCCCCTATTATACCTACCCAATGCACCTTGACCTGTGGTCTGGATGATTCCCCTGATCCCCACTCTATTCAATTATTATATCATTTGCCACCTAGCTCTTAAAGGATGTATGATGGACACGCCACCACCTTTAGAGGTTGAGACCACCTAATAGGGTCCTTGGTTGACCCCCTTTTGACCTTGAAAACACTTGTACCTGCCAAAGCCCACTATGGAAGGGCATGCCACCATGAAGTACCCCACTGATCCCATGACTTGTAAGCATTATTACTTGATATTCTAATGGTTTTTTGTATTGGAGGGTAAGGGAACACATTGGATCTTATGCAAGATTGCAGGTGGTTCTTCATTTAGGACTTGGTCTCCCTATACGGGGTCCTATCCCTCTAGAGGGCCTCATTGGCACTTGTAAGGTGAGAATTGAGAGCCATGGGCCTCTACCATAGCAGATATTACTCCATGGATCCCAAATAGTTTTCATTGATTGTTCATGTCCCACCTTTTGGAAGAAGATGATGCACCTGGTCACCATGCCCAGTCGACTCCACAGTTTCACCACACACTTGGCAGATGTTCCAAGATGCCTTCCACTATAAATGGAGGGATTATGTCTTCACTCGAACCCTTAAAAGTGGTCTACAAGCATATTTGATCCATTTGAATACCCATGAGGATGTCCTTGTGCCCCCACACCCACTTGGGAGCACCACAGGTTCTTGATTGGATAACAAGGGGCCAACCCCTTATCCACTATGTTTGGAGTCCATTTCTTCATCATGGTACCCCTTCAACTTCATTAGACCTCCTAAAAGGCCCAACAACTCACTTTATTGATCATTCGACCCTCTTTAGAGGCTTATACTTGTATTATTGAGCTATTTGGTGGGCTTGTCACCAAAAGTATTGTTATTATGCACATTATTTTATTATAGGGGAATGTTTAATCCAAATTAGGCCATTCGAATCCTTTAGAGAATTGTATAAATAGAAGAGAGGCATTCTCTCTCATTCATCATCACTTGGATTGGATCATTCTCTCTCGTGAGATTTCAACTATTCCTTTTGGAGGACGAAATTGGATGGATGGATGAATTTTGATGTTTGGATGTCTTTGTCTTGGACCTTCTACATTGGCATACAATGATGATTGGATATAATTGTCCTCACATGTAAGTGCTCTTTCAATGTTATTTTGTCATTTTTTATGTCACACGAATGATGCTGGGATTTTCGCTATATTAGGCTGAAATTTTGTTGCTTTTCTTATGTGAAAGGGTATAAATTTATCTTTTATTAGTGTTGCATCATGCCATGGGCCATGTTTGAATAAGTCAAAGTTCCTAGAGATATTTCATTGAAATTTTATCTTGACAAGTCATCATATATTGCATATCGAAGTATAAAGAGCTTGAAGCAATTTTCTCATGCCCTAATTACCATGCCAAATTGTTCTAGAGGCCTCCTTTGACTAAATGAAATCATCCCAATCATTGATATCTTCTTGAATCCATTTCTCCTAAAGGAATAGGCATTGGACCTCCATAGGTGATCACCATAAATCATATTCCTTATCACCTCTCCTTCCTTCTTCTGGGCCTACCCTCCACAAGTCACCTAGGGGATCAATTATCTCACAATCTAGCCATCTAAACACTTCGATTCTTGTTCCACAACTGCATTGGTGTGTCTCCTAGAAGCCCTCCAAAATTGAAGCAATTCCGACGGTGGGATCTTGAGATATTGCAAGCCCTACCACAAGGATTGTTTCTTGCCCTAGGTTTCCCTTAGTTAGTGACCTCATTTGGAACATTCCATTCTATTCCAAGAAGATTTGTCCATTGATCCTCTTCTATTCCACAATTGGGTCAAGCCCCTCTTTGAGTGACTAATTCCACTTGACCTAATTTTGGATCCATTTGGTCCCGCGTGGTCTCGCAACTTGTTGAAGCTGATTTCACAAAGACCACTTGGAAACCAAGTTTTCTCAAGGATTTCTAGGAGTAGGTATTTCCTTTGCAAGTCTTATTCACAAACCCCAGCTCTTGAAATCTACTTGGCCCTTCTTAGAGAGCCTGACATGTTGCTTCTCAAGCAAGAAAATTATACAATTGAATCTCTCTTGTGAATAGGCCTTAGGAATCACTCCTTGTCCTTTTTATTGACACATTCACCTAGTGATTCCCTTTATACTAGGTCTCCTCCCATCAATGAAATTCCGTAAAGAGTAGGGAGACTTAGTTGAGGCGACAGTGGGCTATCGCTCCATTGTTGCCCATGACCTAGTAGTTGCCCTTTTAGGATCCCATCTTAGGACCCTTGCTAGTTTGAGCAGTAACATTTTTGGTGTCGTTGTCGGGGAAACGAGACGTGTGTTTGTTCCCCATATGACATATTGACATATCATTATTGGCGACTCCATTGGAAGAACAAAGCCTTAGTTCTTCATTGAACTTTAAGGTCGATGCTTGTAGGCTGAAGCAAGCATTTTTTAAGCATGTTTAAATTCATCCTCGTGACTCCTACATAATTTACATGTATATCTCAAATATGTTGTCTCTCATTGATGATTTTCCCACTTTGGACATCGCTAGCCTCCCTCGGCACCCTAATCATGTCACAGGAAGGATGGTACGTGGGGTGCCCGTGTTTACTGGTGATCATTAGTTTTTGTAGCATTAGATGTGTTAGCCTTGAAATTTTTTGGAGAGGCTAGAATACATGAGCTCTCCAAACCCCAGAAATTGTTTTTGGAAATTCCACCTAGAAGTGTCTCAATTAGATTAGAAACCTTTTTTTAAATATTTCCTAAGTCTTAACTTAGGGAATATGGTTAATTAATCAATATTAATTGAGATAAGGTGAAAATCATCTAGAAACTCACATAGATCGATTCAGAGATGATCATAGCCATTGATTAAGTTTTAATTTTGGTTGTTGGTGCTCCAATAGTGGATTATAAGAGAAAGTCGATGTGGTGATGGAGAAATCATCCAGTGCAGATACTCAGTTGCCCAGGCAGTTTGATTTTCTCAAAAACAGCATCTCAGTAGAGAAAATAGAGCCAGAAGGTGAGTAGCAGGTGGAAGAGGAGGGCAGTAGCATTCCAGGAGGAAGATTTTCAGTTCCCGGAAGAGGCAAAGGAAGAAAGGCCAAAATCTCCAGAGGGCCAGCGTAAGCTCTACGCAGAGGGTGACACAGGGAGCTCGGCACAGAGGCTGGCGAAGCGATTTCGGAGGCAAAAAATAGTTGTGGGGTGACAGAAAATTCTCACGATACTTTTGCCAGTATTTTCCTCAGATTAGATAGCCAGTTGGGCATCCAAATTATTGTACTCAGAATTGTTGTTGAATATTAATAATAAAGCCCTCATCTGCTGCACCGGTTTTACCAAGTTGGGTTTTTCAGAGGACAACTGTCCAAAAATAACTGTGTCGAAATTATTGTGTGTGCTAGAATTTCTCAGTTTCCAATATTTTATTTTCCGCATTATTTTGATGGTGAAAATTGCAGCGGTGATTTTATTTGTTATTTATCGTAGCAAATAAACTACATAATTAATTTTTGAGTTGGAAGAATAATTTCCAGTAGCTGCAATAGATAAAATTTCACATGGTATCGAGCTTCATTGATCAACCGGAGAACTCAGAAGAGAAAAGAAGGAATTTCACTGCTCAGTGTGGGAAGTAGGTCGAAATTCTCAAGGAGCAGTGCAGTCACTTTGTCAGAATCCTGAATTACTTAAGGAAGATCAATTTCTCTGAGAGATAAGCAGAAAAATACGATTTTTCCTAAATAAGTGATTCCAGAGGTAGAGGAAGCAACTTAGATTTTCTTTAGCAGATCTCTAGCTGGACGTAGAGGGTTTTTGCAACAGTTCGCTAGAGTAGAGCCAGCGTCAAGGTGGAAAAGAGGAATAGCACACTATAGCCATCGACAGAAGAAACATTCAGGAGACTTTAGATTTGTCTTCCAGATTGGAGGACGAAATCTCTTGCTTAGCAGGATCAGCTTCACAATGGGTCTGGTATATAGACAGTGGAGCATCAACTCACATGACAGGGATTAGAGAATATTTCTCTAGCTACAAATAGGAGCAGATGGATTTCCAGATTACTATGGTAAACAGAACGAAATGTACTCCAGTAGGGAGAGGTACCATAGATTTTCAAGGGGAGTCAGAAGCAAGCACCAGCGCTACAGATGTGTTGCATGTGTCAAGGTTGGGTATGAACCTGATTTCAGTATCCCAGTTACAAGATAAGGGGTATGGTATTCACTTCGTAGGGAAGAAAGTGTATGTCAAACACCTGAGCTAGAAAAATGTAAGATAGATTGGAGTTCGAAGTAACAAATTGTACCGTTACAAATCGATTCTCTAATGGCACTAATAGGAAATGACAGTAGTAGTGGGAAGGAGTTGAATGAGTTATGGCACAGGAGAATGGGACATCTACAACATGGAGCACTCAGTATTCTCAAAGAAACGGTAATAGGGGTTCCAGAACTTGGCACCGAGCACGATGATGTGTGCAGAGGATGCGTTCTTGGGAAGTATGCTAAGGCAACATTTCTAAGAAGTGACAACAGAGCTAATGGCGTGTTAGGACTTATACACTCAGATATTTGCGGCTCAATTGCCACTAGAGCTCTCAGCGGTGCCGAATATTTCATCACCTTTATTGATGATCATTCCAAGAAAACCTGGATCTACTTCTTGAAGACCAAGGATGAGGTCTTCGATCATTTTAGAGAGTTTAAAGCTCTCGTGGAGAATGCAACAAGGAAGAAGATCAAGTTGATTCGCTCAAATAATGGTGGAGAATATATTCATAAAGACTTCACAGATTTCTGTTTGAAGGAAGGCATCAAGAGAGTTCTTCCAGACAACTCCTTATAATCCTCAGCAGAATGGTGTGGCGGAGCGGAAAAACAGAACCATTGTTGGGCCTGCAAAGGCCATGTTATATGACCAGGATCTACCCAGATTTCTATGGGCAAAAGCATGTAACACAACAATTTATATTCAAAATAAGACTCCTCATAGAGCATTGAGGAAGAAAATGCCAGAAGGAGTCTTCACAGGGAAGAAGCCAGAAGTTAGCCACTTCAAAATTTTTGGTAGCATTTCTTATTGCCATGTGTTGGATGATAAATGGAACATACTGGATCAAACTGCAGAGAAGGGGTTCTTTGTTAGGTACAGTGAACCCTCAAAGGCATTCAGAATCTACATTCCTAGTAGTAGGAATATAGTAGTAAAGTGAGACGTGAAGTTCATGGAGGACTAAAATTTCAAGAGATCTCGTGAGATGCCCGCAGATGATCAGAATCAGTCTGCAAAAGCTCCTTTAGTCCAACAGCAGGGGCAGCCACAAGGGCATCTAGTGGGATAGGCAAGAGGACAGTTGCAAGGGTCATGTACTGTGACTAGCACTAATATTTCCTCAGGTGTAGAAAATCTAGGGAGTTCTCAGCAGATGGAGCAGTAGAGACAAGATGAGGAAGAGATGGCAGAACCTCCCACGATAGTGATCGAGCCAGTAGAGAGGTTTGTCAGACATTAAGAGATGCAGAGGAGTTTATTGGAACTCTTAGGACGAGCAAGGGATAGCGCAAATAGCCTGAAAGGTACCAAGCATTGGTGGCTCAGGTTACAGAACCTTCCAGCTTTCAGGAGGCTGCACAACATCTAGTGTGGGTAGATGCTATGGTAGAATAATATAGCTCTATCATGACAAATGATGTTTGGGAGATAGTGACAAGGCCAAAAGAGAGATCAGTTGTAGGTTCGAGATGGGATCTATAAGATCAAATATGCAGCAGATAACAGTATGGAAAAGTACAAGGCTAGGTTCATGGGAAAGGGGTATGCACAAAAAAAAGGGATATATTATGAGGATACCTTCGCCCCAGTTTCCAAATACACTTCTATCTGGTCAATTATATCTCTAGCAGTTCATATGGGATGGCAGATTCACCAGATGGACGTCAAGAAAACCTTCTTGAATGAGGTGATAAAGGAAGAAGTGTACATAGAATAGCCAGAGGGCTTTGAGACTCATGAGAGGCACACGCATGTGTACAAATTGAAGAAAGATCTATATGGGCTCAAGCAGGGTCCCAAGGCATGGTATGGTAGAATTGACAGCTACTTGCAGCAGATGGGATTTGACGAGAGTGACGTTGATCCAAACCATTACTATTTGATGGTAGAGGGTGAGCCACTTATTCTAGTTTTGTATGTGGATGATCTCTTTTTGAAAGGATCGTCACGACACAGATGATTGCAAGAGGAACCTGACAGAAGAATTTGACTTGAAGGATTTGGGGTTGATGCACTATTTCCTAGGATTGGAAGTGTGGAAAAAGGATGGGGAGATCTTCCTTGGGCAAGGAAGATATGTTACAGATATTCTAAAAAGGTTTAGAATGCAAGATTGTAGACCCATGACCACGTCCATGATCACCAACTCGAAGAAGATAGATGCATTAGATGACAAGGATGTCGACCCCACCTTGTATAAACAACTTATTAGGTCTCTCATGTATTTGGTCAACACTAGGCCAAATATCTGCTTCGCAGTCAATACCCTTAGTCAATTCATGGTAGAGCTTAAGAGGGTACATTGGGTAGCAGTGAGGCATATTCTGAGGTATGTTCACGGCACAGTCAAGTATGGATTGAGATATACTCGAGGGGATGACGTCAAACTTTGTGGGTACACATATGCAGATTGGGCAGGCAGTTCAATGGACAAGAAAAGTACCTCCAGGCACTGCTTCAGTGGTTGATCAAGGATGATCTCTTGGTGTAGTAGGAAGCAGAAGTCAGTAGCATTTTTCTCTGCAAAAGCAGAGTATATGGCAGCCAACACAGCTACGTGCAAAGCTATATGGCCTCAGAAGTTGCTAGTAAGATTGTTCAAGCAAAGGATGGAAGCGGCCAATGTCTATTGTGATAATCAAAGTTGCATAAAGCTCTATGAGAATCCAATGTTTCATGACAGGTCAAAGCAAATCGATATTCGATGTCACTTCATCAGATATTGTATACAACATGGAGCAATCCAGCTACAGTATGTTCCCACATAAGAAAAGGTTGCAAATATACTCACGAAAGCTCTAGGGAGAGCTAAGTTCATCTATTTTAGAGACCAGATGGGTATGGTGGAGAACCCGTTTCAGTAGTAGGGACATGATATTTTGGTTGCTCTTCAGTTGCAGGTGTTGCAGTTGCAGCATCAACAAAGGAAAATGGAGTTGTAGTGAAGATGCAGTGATGGTCGCAATATGGCAATGTCAGCAACAACACAGATGCAACATATATCAGATTTGTGTAGTGGTTGGTGGGCAATATGGCCAGATATCAGTAGTGTGGCAGGAGATGATGCAAAAATAGGGTGTGTAGTAGCACTAGAACACATTCCTCGCTAAGAGGGAGTGTTAGTTTTTGTAGCATCAGATGTGTTCTAGGCTTGAAATTTTGTGGAGAGGCTAGAATACACGAGATCTCCAAAACCCAGAAATTGCTTTTAGAAATTCTGCCTAGAAGTGTCTCAATTAGATTATGAACAATTTATTAAATATTTCCAAAGTCTAAGCTTAGGGAATATGGTTAATTAATCATTATTAATTGAGATAAGGTGAGAATCATCTAGAAACTCACACGAATTGATCCAAAGATGATCCTAGCCATTGATTATGTTTTCATCTTGGTCGTTGGTGCTCTAATGGTGGATTATAAGAGAAAGTCGATGCAGTGATGGAGAAATCATCCAGTGCAGATACTCAGTTACCCAGGGAGTTCGATTTTCTCAGAACTAGCGGCTCAACAGAGAAGATCGAGTCAGAGGGTGAGTAGCAAGTGGAAGAGGAGGGCAATAGCATTCAGGGAGGACTATTTCCAATTCCCAGAAAAGGAAAAGGAAGGAAGGCTGAAATCTCCAGAGGGCTAGCGTAAGCTCTACGCAGAGGGTGACACAGGGAGCTTAGCACAGAGGTTGGGGAAGCGATTTTAGAGGCAGAAAATAGTTGTGGGGTGAGAGAAAATTCTCACGATATTTTTTCTGGTATTTTCCTCAAATTAGATAGGCAGTTGGGCATCTAAATTATTGTACTAAGAATTGTTGTTGAATATTAATAATAAAACCCTCATCTGCTACACTGGTTTTCCCAAGTTGGGTTTTTCCAGGGACAATTATCCAAAAATAACTCTGTCGAAATTATTGTGCGTGCTAGAATTTCTCAGTTTCCAATATTTTAATTTCCGCATTATATTGATGGTGAAAATTTCAACTTTGATTTTATTCGTTATTTGTCGTAGCGAATAAACTGCATAATTAACTTTTGAGTTAGAAGAATAATTTCCAGTAGCTGCAATAGATAAAATTTCACATTGATTCACTCTTCGCAATTCACCATGTAGAAAGACTTAATGCACATGTTTCAAAAGAGAAAGTGGTTCACCAGGATGCCCTTATGTTGTTGTTCATAAGATCTCTCTGTGGTCATAACTCATGGTTGCATAATCACGAACCTAGGCGCATCTCATCGATTGAGGAGTCCATTGATGGCTTTCTTAGACATTTTCAAGTATGCCCTGCATTAAGCATTCAAAAGGAAGCCTTCATCAAGCATCATCAAGACATTGAGAATCTAAGTGATGAACAGAAGAAGAGTCCTCCTTGGATACACATGATGAAAAGGATGATTTTGAGAACACATGTATCGGGGAGGATGAGTCTATGGAGAGTGAAGTTAAGGCTAACCTTACATGTCTCAAGGATATTATTCCTGATGATTCCCCTTTTCAGAACCTTGGGGAAGGTGATCCCATTAGCCCCTTGGAAGTTGATATTGGAGATTACTTTCATATTGAAAAGGAGAAATGGAAAATTGTTGGTCCTCAGTTTGAACTTTGATTGTGCTCCCATTTATGATACTGACAGGGAGGATGAGCTTGGGATTAGTCTTCCTTTTATCTATGATGGCATATCCATCGATACCCTTGGAAAGGAGGATCATTATTTTCCCTTGAATGAAAGAGGGTAGTTAGAAATAATTGATTCTCCTTTTTGGGAAAACCCTATCTTTAATACTAATGACAAGGCCCTTTCTCCTACTTGCCTTCCTTGTGATTCTGGGAGTATATCCAAATCACCCGAGCCTTTAAAATATGATCTTCAGGAAACGAACCCGACTGAATATAATACCTCACCTTCCCAATTGCCTTTCCTTCTTGTTCATGATTTTGAGTCATCCACAAATGATTCCCTCATCCCTTGTCATATGATCGCAAGTGACCACGAGCCCTTTCCCCCTTCTAAGTATAGTGTCAAGAAAGAGTACCTCATTGAATATACATTGTCTCCTTAGACACACCCTTAGGATTGTGATCACTCCATGACCTCCTCAGTCCAATATGACCATCACCTTGAGCAACCTATTCATTGCATTGCTTCTTTCCCTCACCTTTCATCCCCCTCTCATCACAATCTTGTGGCATCTACAAAGCACAATATTATGAGCAATGATTGTGACAAGAAGTTCTTATGGGAAATCATTCATTCCACCCGTGTACTTAGAGGGAAGGCCCCACTCTTCTAGATTGACTCATGTTCCTTCTCTTAGGGGTTCCTCTTACCTCGCATGGAAACCATGTTTTCCCACCTCCCGCCTACATTGTCCTCCATGTGATTGGTTTTGCATTCACTTTGGGATTTGTTGCACGAGTGACCATATGGGCTGGCATATTTATATTGATTTGATGATGTGTTGGTTGCACTGGCTTTATGATTACACTTAACATTAGCTTCATCGTATGCATGTCAGGGTAGGATGCATTGCATGCTAGTTTTCTCATTAGAACTAACATTATTTGATATTTCTCATGATAGAGTATAGATTAAATTTACATACTACTTACTTTCATGTTAATTTTACGGCATAATACTAAGCATGGGTGATCATAGGATACTGCAAAAATATGTTGCCCCATGTGTTTAGTCTTTGATATGTGGAGGTAACAAGTCTACGGTAACCAAGAGATTGTTGGTGTTCTCATGACCTCCCATTCGAATAGCTTTGCCCACTTTTCCGATAGCTCATGTCCTAGTTGGAGTCAGATGTCACCCACCACCTGGGTAGTATATATAGGATAAATGTTTCTCCTAGATGGTATTCATCCGGCAGCCAACAGCCTCTTGCAGCTCCCATATAGCTCGATGTGCCATTTTTCTATGCCACATGAGCCAGTCATGTGGTCCCTCATCCATCTGTTATGAATGTATGATTGAAGGTGGGCCTCCCAACCCCAAAGGTATGACTTTTCATTGGTATAGTTGAATGGTTTTTCTTACTTCTCATGGGCACATTTGGAGATGAATTGGTGGGGACATTTGGCAAAAAGAGTGGGTTAGGTTTGTATCCTTGTCTCCATTGCTCAATTTCATGGTTACCCTTGTATCCTAGTGATGAGCCCCAAAATTGGTAACAATTTGGGCTCATTTGGCCTAATTTTTATTGTTCATCCCTTGTTCAAATCCGTCATTTTCTATAGTTTATGCATTATTTTTAGTATGTTTGTGTCTTTGGTATGAATAAGGGAAGTTAATTTTCCTAGGTGGTTAACACGTGTCTATTTCAGGTTTTTGACATATATTGGAGCAAAGTCAAAGCAATCATGAGCTATAAGGCAGCCAAGCCTCAGGTGAGGACTTGAAGGAGAGGTGCCTACGGCATTCAATGACCCTTCCTCGGGATCTTCACCTCCAACTCCGAGCTCCAAAGACCACCAAACCGAATCTAGAAGGCAGCCAATCAGCATTTAG
>APFE030636136.1:175257-193517 GCA_000404065.3 Pinus taeda
GCTTCCAAGTTTGTTACGAACAACCGGGTTGATAAAAGTAAAGAAGGGAGTCCCAGGAGTTGCAGCATTATCGCTGCAATACTGGAGCCCACTACTTCCCATACTTCTCTTACTAAAAACCAAAACAGATCTAGATCTTCGTTCCCTACTCTTCCGAATACAGGCATCTTGATCATGCTCACCATGCTAAACTGCTGGTTTGTTGGAGGTGTTGTGGGTGAAGATTGAGGTGGAGGCATCGTGAGTGGTGGCGTAAGTAAGGATGGTAACTGCAGAATGCGTTTCCTTATCAAACAGTCCACACTCCTCTGAGAAACCCAAGCGTGCTCTTCCTCGCTCGCTCGGAGAGGTGAAATTAAAGGATTGTTTCCTAACCCTTTGATACCTTTGTAGACCTTTCAACTCCGTGTCGTTCCACTCATTAATGTATTCACATCACCCATTTTTCACATAACAACATCTTAATCCAGGTATTCAAATATTTGATGTAATTACCTCATGGTCCCTTGAGAAAAATCTTTCTGCTTCGCTGTAGCTTATGGTCATGTTTATCGTAAATTCGGTGATACACCCTTCTATTATCTGATCGAGCCAATGGTCTACTGCCCGTGCGATCTTATCTTTTGAAGCCTCTAGCCTACGCACCAACTCCGGAGTCCATACTATTTGTCGATCAAGCTTGCGCCTTCCCTGGCTATTGTCTAGCCTTGCGATCCAACCATACAGCTGTGAAGAGAAGGTTACGAAGAAGATTTCGTGGATTTCCATGTATATGTAGCTATCCAGCCACCTCTTCTCATATATTTGCAAGGTTTTGTTTTCTTGTATCACAAACTCGTGAAGCTTCTGATCCAACCAATCTTCAATTTCTTTCTTTGTAGGGTTCCAGTGTTTCAACATTAGACATCCCTTAGGCAAATCCCTGTCTCGACAATGGAACCATTTGTTGGCTTGATGGGACCTGACCCATGTTTAGAAATGTTTTAGCCAAATAAATCCCGAAACTACTGGCCCTTTCGACAAATTTCCATAGAGGGCAAACTGAGGTCTCACCCGAGGTAGTATGGGAGGGTGTTGGAACCAGGTTTCCACACCCTAGGGATGTCTTGATGAGTTCTGGAAAGGTCGCAAGACGGTCTTTCACACTAGTGCAGTTTCATGCAACTATCCAACCTTTGAATAGCCCTAGTATCAAGCATGAAGAGGTGATGTCTAGATCCCTTACCCTTCAAGTGTGTTTATTATAGATCTTACTTACTTCAGTAGCCTTTAGTAATCATTCACTATTCGTATTAAGAGCGCACAAAAGTAGGTTTTAAAGAGATGCATAAAACCATCATAGAAGAATAGACACCTTGATCTACAAGCAGATGCATGATATTTCAGAAGCACTTATCTTTTATTAATATTCTTGTTCTAATACAATCCAATTCCTCCTTGCGCACTCAGCTACAGGGGTCTGTGCACACAGCTACAGACTCTACCGAGCCTCTGCGTATATAGATGCAGAGCCTGTTCTATTACTACAACCCTTGACTCAGACTTACAAGCTCAGAGCGAATATCGTAGTCAACAATCCATAACACTTCAAGGCCAATCTATGTTGAACTGCCTTCTACACCTAGAGCCTCACTCTATTTATACATTCCATGGTCCGCGAACCATGGGTAGGCTGACACCTTCTATATTATATTACAATCTTTTAGGGTGGACTACCCTTTAACTTGACTTATTACAACTAATGATCCACGCACATTTTGGATCCTTTACAATACCAATATCCAAAATTGTGGGTGTTAAGCCCCAAAACCGTTACGCAAGGGATCCACTGCCCAACACTTTCTTTATCTTACAATGACTTGATTTCAATGTTATGACTAAAACCCACCCACTTTGGTTGTTCGTAAATTAACGTTGCACCAAATTATTAATACCTATGTTAGCACCTAAATCCGTGTTAGGCTGAAGAAAGGCAAAATCCAGGGTAACCAAAAACCACGCTCAGTTTGGTAGCTAGCCCTACCAGAATAGGAGAGGGATCTCTCCCAGTCACGCTCAACGAATAATTAAACGAAATCTGAGATGACTTATAGTGAAATATTGATCTTAGGCTAGTAAGTAAATATGGATACAAGAAGCAAATTTTTTTATGAATGACTGAGTTTCCGGGATGGTATGCAACCAACAGACAACAATGAGCAGAGAATTTAATACAAAGGCACAGATTACTTCATGAGGCAAGACAGGCAGAAAGTCTAGCAATTTAGTTTGAAATAACGTGGAATGGAGAGATTTCTTAGGAGGGTGAAAAGGGCATAAATACATGAATCCTTTTCAACAGAAGAAAAACACACAGCGTGAAACTTTCCCACAGGTAGAGCAATAAAAATGAATTCTACCTTATCTTACTCAGAAAATTTCACTGAAAATGAATATGAATTAATATGAAACATAACGAAATACATATGAAACATAAGGAAAAACACATTTTCAACGCTCACAACCACATGAATCTCATGAAATAGAGCCGCTGCCTTTCATTAATCCTCTGTCAAAATATATAATGAAGAAACATAGTTTCTTTCCCACAGTCACCCAGAAATTACAAGCCAACCAACCCTTTGCAAATGGTTTGCATACAATAAATAGACTATTCCATGAGGAAATAGAACGACCAAGAGTTGGGGAGTTTCTCAAATCATTACAAAATGGAGATGGAAAGCCAACCATTAGCTACAGGTACATCGTTACAAAAATGACAAATGGCTTAGGTGACCGTTCGCCTTCCTTTGCCACTTGGATAGAAGCCATCCTCTAGTGAAAATACTTTAAATTTTTCTTTAGGTGCCAAAACAAGTGAATTTTAGATGAGCGGGCCCACTTGGAGAAACTCGCGAATCAGAATTTCGTGAAACGGAGGTGAATTTGGCCTTTTTCTCTATATGCGCCGCGCCCAAATATATACGTGTCGTGCCACTTTGGAGGTTGTTTTGAGGTACCTGCAGGATTCTAAATTATGCCTAAGTGTCCTTTTTGGAAATCCTGACCTGTCTACTTTCCAACCCAAGTGGAATTTCTGAATTTGGTGCTCATTTGCCCCTCCAAAACTTCATTCTCCCAGACTGCTTCCTGTGTGTCAAAATAGGGGCAGAGAGGTCATTTTTTGAGTGTTTTTGACCTCCTGGAGACTCAAATCATGCCCAAATTTCTTTTCCAAGCACCAGTAGTCGTGATTTTTCATGCGGAATCCAAAAATGCAATCCATTTGTCATTTGGAGCTCCCAATCCTAAGCGTCGCGCCAGTGGCGCAACGCATAGGGACAAAAACCCTGTTTTGTGCCCAAAAATTTGTCAAGTGACCAAAAATGCCCAAAAAATGCTCCAAATTTCTTGGCCATGTACCATCAGTCATGATTTTTCATTTTTAATCCAAAACTATAAACTTTTGTGATTTGGACCTCCCAATCCTAAGCGCCATGCCCAGAGCTATATGCGTCACGCCTTTCTACAGGAGCCTTTTGGAGGCCTTCCCAGTGTCCAAATTGGGTGCAGAATAGCTCGTTGGAAATTTATTTGAGTATAATTTCCAACCCAACTATAATTTTTCAATTTGGAGTTCATTTTCCCTGTCCAAAATCAAATCTCCCAAGACTGGTCAAAATGTGCCAGATGAGGCTGCCTCAAGGCAGAGTGTTGTTGCAGTCAATGTTTGAATGCCTTCCTCAACTCCAGATTGAGCTAAAGATAGCTCATTGGAAAGATATTTGTGTCTAGTTATTATCTGACTCATCAAGCAAGTCATTTGGCCAACCAAGCTAGGAGAAAACTTGATTTTCCCAAGGTCACTTCAAAGGTGTATCAATTCTCCCAAGGCGATTGTATTTTTGACATTTCTCTGAAACCATGACACCTGTGTAAAAAGTGGAGGTTTTTCTTCCTTGGTTTGTTTTGGACAAAAACCTCCCTCATTTTCCCCAAATTCATCTTTGATTGCTCAGAAACATCATTTGAGTGAAACCTATCCTGATGTGTGGGACAAGGGATTTGTCGAAATGAAGCGGAATGAAGGGGATAGGGGGCTTCTAAATTCTTGAGAAAATTTTGGAAAGTGGGGATGGATGTTAGAAAGTAGGGTAAAGTGGAATATCGGAAATTGAGTGAGGGGAAGGGATCCAAAAAGGCAAAACATAGGCCTAGCCTAGAAAATTGCCAAGTTGTAGCAAAAAACTAGGGTTTGTGCGAAAATGAGGAATTTGGGGGATTTTAGTGATGAGAAGTGTTTAATAAGGTGCATTATGGATAGGGGAAGGTGTATGAACATCAGGATACAAGTTTTTCCGATGATTTGACCATCCAAGAGAAATTAGCTTCAAAACCCTAGGAGAGGGAAATGAACCTTGCCTAGGCGCAACTGATGAACAAGGTGTAAAATGACCCAGTGGAACTTGACATGATGATGAAAACCCTTTGAATGATGGTACACTCAATTGCATGGTGACATGGAACGTCATTTGCACAACTTTGACTAGGGTAAAATCAAACCCTAGACCTAATACCTACTTACCAAATTTTGCTTGAAGACTCACTGAAATGACAAAATTTGACCTTGACACCTTAAAATCACTTTGTAAGAGCATGTTTGGTCACTGGAGGAAGGTTGTAAAGACTGACACTAACATTGGCTCCAATGGGGGATGGTAGCTCCAGCTCCTTGGAGGTGCCAAGAACTACAGATCTTTGGGTGAGCAGACAGTGCCTTCGTCCATTGGGCTATGGAGTCATTATTTCGACAAACCACACAAGACTCTGACTCATTTATTGACTGAAACCTGACTCATACCGACTTAATTATGGAACCAACATGACTGAAAAACTGACTCAATGTAAAAGGAAATGACTCATGAATTAACTAAAACAAGAACTTACAAAACTTGTTTCAATGGCAGCAGTCCATCAAGATTTGAGGGTTTCAAATCATGATGACAGCCACCTGCGTACTAATGCAATATGTACAATCATGTGTAATGTGTCTTCCAATGTAACCAATCAAGTAGATGCCTCCTTGATTGATTCTCCTGATCAGATCTTCTGGTCAACAATAGATACCAGTAATTGGGCCTCCAAAAACATAATTAACCATGATCTCCTTCATCGCTGAATACTACAATAATGACCTTCACTATTGTCTGCAACAAATCTGCCATTGGATCATGAAGAACATAAGGTCTTTCCTCCTGCTGAAGAAATAAGGTGTCGTTTTCTTGTAATGCTGATCTCTTTTCATAAATAAGGGTAGGTTCCTTGTCTTCAAACAATTCTGAACAAGTAGATGAGCAGATTTCCTCTTCAAAGAGCATTTCAGAACATGAAACATAGGAAGAAGAATATGAAATGGAATCCTGAATGGTCTGGTCTACTGAAGTCTGAATACATTGTATATCATCTTCATATGATATGACAGGCAGATTGCCTTTACATCCATCAATCATGAGAAAAGAAACTTCAAATGATTCTTGAAACCCAACACAATCATTTATATCATCTACCATAAATTCACCAGGATCTTTTTCACTTACTTGAACAAAATTCTCGTCTTGCTATTCATGAGCTAACTGGACTACCTCTTTATGAAGGCTTTGTTCTGATGACATGAGAACATTTGGATTCAAAACTCTGTTTTCTTCATTCCAGGTGATTTTAACAGCAAAATTCTCTTTCATGGGACTTAGTACAAGGTTTTCTTGGTCACCATAATCCTAATCTGGATCTGAAAAGGGTTGAATTAATGTTATCACATTCTGAAAGTAGAACTGGACTTCCCTGCATGCTGTCTTCTTCTATGGACAGATCCGAAACGACACTCTTTATTTCATCACTTTCAGCCATATGGAATTCTTCAACCTGCTGATCTATAAAGCTATTCACTGGACTGTCATCATTTTCAAAAGAGGGAGAAGTTTCACCAACACTTTCTTGACCATGTGTGCACTGCAAATCCGCTTTAGCTTGAGCTGGAACATAACCGTGCAAGAGTTGATCTATCTCGTTTTCAGACCAAGGAGATAAGACCTTTTGTTTCCTTTTACTAAAATAGTGATTGTCTTCATTAATTTCAAGTGAAGGTGTATACAAATATTCCTCATACTACTGATCCATTTCATGTAATTCATGTTGACTGTCAAGATGAAAAATTCTTTCATCTTCCGCCGTACTACAATCTTGATCATGCTGCAAATTTTCGTGATCGTCTTTACGCTGCTGAAAGGGATTTTCATACAGGGCTTCCATGATCTCATCATCCATAAAATTATCATCCTCATAGTATTTTTCAAGGATTTCAATAAAAGTAGAAGCATGTTTGCAACAGTCATGAACTAGATTCAATGATGGATAAGAGTCTTTATATCTTTCAAAGAACAGGGCATGAAAATCCTTTAAACAGTAAATACAAGCAGGCAACAAACTTTCATACCAAGATTGGGCTTCACCTTCTAGAGTGGCCAGGAATATCTTCATTAAGAAATCTTCAGAAAAATAAACCTTCAACTTGCGAATATGCATGTGAAATCGAACTAGATGTAAAGCAACGTCCTTCTTACCATCATCTTTAAACGTAGGCAGATTCCTTGACCAATCTACCTTCGGAATTTTATTTGGAAAACCTGGGATGTGATCTCGGCTTACGGGAGCATATCTTCTTACAATCTACTCCATTTTAAAAAAATCTCAAAGCTATTGATCCCTCTGCAGTGGAGTCACCATGAAGCACCGATTGTTGGATTCTTCAGTGAAAGGAGTCACCAAGTGAATGATTTCAGACGTCTTCTTATGTCTGATCGTTGTTCACCATCAACCATCAGATCTGAGCTTGATAGATGTACTGGGGCAAAACAATCTTCAAGAAAACCATTTTCTCCCCAGCGGAGTCGCCACTATATTAGCACCTAAATCCGCCTTAGGCTTAAGGAAGGCAAAATTCAGGGTAACCACAAACCACGCTCAGTCTGGTAGCTAGCCCTACCAGAACAGGAGAGGGATCTCACCGTGTCACGCTCAGTGAATAAGTAAACGAAACGGTCTGAGATGACTTACAGTGAAATATTGATCTTAGGCTAGTAAGTAATTATGGATACAAGAAGCAATTTTTTATGAATCACTGAGTTTTTGGGATGGTATGGCACCAACGGGCAGCAATGAGCAGAGATTTTAATCCAAAGGCACAGATTACTTCTTGAGGCAAGACAAGTGGAAAGTCTAGCAATTTAGTTTTGAAATAACGCAGAATGGAGAGATTGCTTAGGAGGGTGAAAAGGGCATAATTACATGAATCCTTTTCAACAGAAGAAGAACACTGAACATGAAATTTTCCCACAGGCAGAGCAATAAAAATGAATTCTACCTTATCTAACTTAGAAAATTTCACTGGAAATGAATATGAAATGAACTATGAAACATAATGAAATACATATGAAACATAAGAGACACATTTGCTACACTCACAACCACATGAATCTCATGAAACAGAGCTTCTGCCTTTCATTAATCCTCTGTCAAAATATACAATGAAGAAACAGAGTTTCTTTCCCACAGTCTCCCAGAAATTACAAGCCAACCCTTTGCAAATGGTTTGCATACAATAAATAGACTATGACGTGAGGAAATAGAACGACAAAGAGTTGGGGAGTTTCTCAAATCATTACAAAATGGAGATGGAAAGCCAACCATTAGCTACAAGTGTAGTGTTACAAAAATGGAAAATGGCTTGGGTGACCGTTCGCCTTCCTTTGCCACTTGGATGGAAGGCATCCTCTAGTGAAAATACTTTAAATTTTTCTTTAGGTGCCAAAAAAAGTGAAGTGTAGATGAGCAGGCCCACTTGGAGAAAGTCGCGAATCGAAATTTCGCGAAACGGAGGTGAATTTGGCCTTTTTCTCTATATGCGTCGCGCCCAAATCTATACGCGATGCGCCACTTTGGAGGATGTTTAGAGGTACCTGTATGAGTCCAAATTATTCCCAAGTGTGCTTGTTGGAATTCCTGGCCTGTCTACTTTCCAACCCAAGTGGAATTTCTAAATTTGGTGCTCATTTTCCCCTCCAAAACTTCATTCTCCCAAGACTGCTTCCTGTGTGTCAAAATAGGGGCAGAGAGGTCATTTTTTGAGTGTTTTTGACCTCCTGGAGACTCCAATCATGCCCAAATTTCTTTTCCAAGAACCATTAGTTGTGATGTTTCATGCGGAATCCAAAAATGCAAGCCATTTGTCATTTGGAGCTTCCAATCCTATGCGCCACGCCAGTGGCGCGGCGCACAGGGAAAAAAAACCTGTTTTGTGCCCAAAAATTTGTCAAGTGACCAAAAATGCCCCAAAAATGCTGCAAATTTCTTGGCCATGTACCATCAGTCATTATTTTTCATGCTGAATCCAAAAATGTAAACTTTTTGTGATTTGGACCTCTCAATCCTAAGCGTTGCGCCCAAAGCTATATGCGCCGCGCCTTTTTGTAGGAGCCTTTTGGAGGCCTTCCCGATGTCCAAATTGGGTGCAGGATAGCTCGTTGGAAAGGTATTTGCATATAATGTCAAACCCAACCATAATTTTTCAATTTGGAGTTCATTTTCTCTTTCAAAAATCAAATATCCCAATACTGGTCAAAATGTGCCAGATGAGGCTGCCTCAAGGCAGAGTGCTGTTACAGTCAACTTTTGAATGCCTTTCTCAACTCCAGATTGAGCTCAGGATAGCTCATTGGAAATATATTTGTGTCTATTTATCATTTGACTCATAAATAAAGTCATTTGGCCAACAAATATAGGAGAAAACTTGATTTTCCCAAGGTCACTTCAGAGGTGTATCAATTCTCCCAAGGCGATTGTATTTTTGACATTTCTCTAAAACCATGACACCTGTGTAAAAAGCGAAGGAGGTTTTTCTTCCTTGGTCTATTGTGGACAAAAATTTCTCTCCGGTTTCCCAAATTCATCTTTTATTGCTCAGAAACATCATTTGAGTGAAACCTATCCCGATGTGTGGGACAAGGGATTTTTCGAAATGGAGCAAAATGAAGGGGATAGGGGGCTTCTAAATTCTTGAGAAAATTTTGGGAAGTGGGGATGGATGTTAGAAAGTAGGGAAAAGTGGAATATCATAAATTGAGTGAGGGGAAGGGGTCCAAAAAGGCAAAATACAGGCTAGCCTAGAAAATTGCCAAGTTGTAGCAAAAAACTAGGGTTTGTGCGAAAATGAGGAATTTGGGGGATTTTAGTGATGGGAAGTGTTTAATAAGGTAAATTATGGATAGGGAAAGGTGTATGAACATCAGGATACAATTTTGTCCGATGATTTGACCATCCAAGAGAAATTAGCTTCAAAACCCTAGGAGAGGGAAATGAACCTTGCCTAAGCGCAATTGAAGCATGAACAAGGTGTAAAATGACCGGCCAGTGGAACTTGACATGATGATGAAAACCCTTTGAATGATCGTACACTCAGTTGCATGGTGACATGGAACATCATTTAGACAACTTTGACAAGGGTAAAATCAAACCCTAGACCTAATGCTTAGCGACCAAATTTTGCTTGAAGACTCACTGAAATGACAAAATTTGACCTTAACACCTTAAAATCACTTTGTAAGAGTATGTTTGATCAATGGAGGACGACTACAAAGACTGACACTAACACATTCATGAAAAGGATGATTTTCCAGTTTTATGTTTCAATAAGTAGAGGAAACTCATGAAGACAATAAAGTGCAACTCCCTTCAGTAGTTAAAGATGAGGAGCTAGTAGTCAGTGGAGTATGGAAGCTTTACTTTGATGGTGCTTATTCAAGAGATGGAAGTGGAGCAAGTATATTTTTTATTTCTCCAAAAGGTCATTTCTTTCCTTTTTCCTACAATTTGGAATTTGACTCCACAAATAATATCACTGAGTATGAAGCATTAGTTCTAGGATTACAAGCTGCTAAAGGTTTAGGGGTGCCATGTATTTCTATTTTTGGAGACTCTAAATTAGTAGTAAAGTAGATTAAGAATCAATGTCAAACAAAACATTCAAGGTTAAGAACATATATAAATGAAATAACGGATTTGGTAGATAATTTCTTTGATGATTTCAATATACAGTTTGTGCCTAAAGAAGAAAATATAATGGTTGATTCTTTAGTAGTTGCAGCTAACACTTTTAAACCACCTTTAAATCCTATATTGAGGTATGAAATTAAAATAAGGCATAGACCATCAATCCCAAATAATTTCAAATCTTGGAAAGTGTTTGAGGATGAAGAATAGATTAAACACTTCCTTGAATTGATTGGAGAGTTCCCAGGCCTAGAGATTGATCAAGAAGAAGAAGTTGAAGAGGAACATTCAAACATGAAATTTTTGAAATATTCAGTTGGGAATCATAAGATTCTTCAACTTAAAGATAGTGTAGTACCTAAAGGCTTGGTACCCCTGGAAAAGTTGTTTAATGAAAATGATGTTGCAATGAATCCAAAGAAACCAGATTTGGAGGAAGATCTTGAAGAATGTAATCTGGGAACAGATCAAAAACCTAAAATTGTAAGGTTAGCCAAAGATGTTCCGAAACATTTTAAATCATGGTATGTGAGTCTTTTTAAGAAATTTTTGGATGTTTTTGCATGGTCTTATGAAGATTTAAAGACCTATAATACCAAGATTTTTTAACATAAGGTTCCTTTAAAACCAGGAGTGAAAGCTTTTAGACAAAAGATAAGACAGATTAATCCTTTGTTGTTAACATCAATTGAGAAAGAAGTTATTAGATGCAAAAATAATTGTTCCTTTAATGTATTTATACTGGGTAGAAAATTTGTTTACTGTAAGGAAGAAGAATGGAGAAATTAGATTGTGTTGATTTTCGAAATTTGAATAGAGCATCTTTGAAAGATAATTATCCTCTTCCTAAGATGGATCATATTTTACAGAAGGTGTTTAATTCTTACAAGTTATCAACGATTGAAGGTTTTTCTAGTTCTAATCATATTTCAGTGGATAAGGAGGACCAGAAGAAAACAATATTCACAACTTCTTAGGGAACTTTTATGTATTCTAAAATGCCTTTTGGATTGATGAATACAGGGGCCACATTTTAGAGGGCTATGGACATAGCTTTCATGGTAGAAAATGTAAGTTTTTTATCATTTATTTGGATGATATTATTGTTTTCTCAAAGTTGGATGAAGAACATTTGGAGCATCTACAACAAACTTTAGAAAAATGCAGAAGGTATGGTTTATAATTGAATCCTAAGCAATCCCATTTTGATTTAAAAGAAGGAAAGTTGTTGGGTCATATTGTGTCAAAATAAGGAGTTAAGATAGATCCAAGTAGAGTAGAATCAATCAATAAAATACCACTCCCTAGAAATAAGAAGGAAATTCAGAGTTTCTTAGGGAAGATAAATTTTCTTAGGAGATTTGTTCCCAATTATGCAGAGATTGTAAAAGGCATTATTGATATGCTAAAGGAAGGTGTTGAAGTGAAATTGAATTCAATTTCTAAGTAATATTTTTCTATAATTAAAGTGGCACTTAAAGAATCCCCTATATTAATAAGCTTAGACTATAAAAAGCCTTTTCAATTGTTTTCTTTTACTTCTGCTTCTACTATTGCAGCAGTACTTTTATAGAGAAATGAAGAAGGAAGGGAACAACCAGTGGCTTTCTTTGGTAGAGTATGGAGAGATACAAAACTAAAATATAATATTTTGGAAAAGCAGGCTTATGCTTTAGTAAAAGCACTTAAGGCTTTCATAGTTTATATTCTTCAATCTCAAGTAATTGCATATGTTCCAAATGTTGCTATAAAGGATGTTTTGATTCAGGTTGATGTAGGAGGAAGGAGAGGGACATGGATAGAAATGATACAAGAATATGATTTGGATATAAAGCCAATTAAGTTTGTAAAAGGGAAGGGTTTGGAAAATATCTTAACATAAACAAATTTCCAAGCTATGGCAATCAATTTGTTGGTTGAAGTTGAGAAAGACAATACCAATGTGGAAGAAGTTGAAGAGGTAGATGAAGGTAAGAAAGAAAACTCTAAGGATAAAGTTCAGTATAAATACCTATGTTCTGATTGTTATAAGAACATTGTCCATTATTTATGTTTTCTTTGATGTCCTCCCAATTAGAATAGATCAAAATAAAGAGCTTTCAAAGATAAAACTCAGAAATATGTCTTAGTTAATGGAAAATTGTATTGCAGGGATCCTAGTGGTCTTTTTCTACTTTGTCTGGCGGAAGGGGAAATTATTGAAATAGTGAATGAATATCATGGTTGTTTCTGCAGTGGTCATTATGGGTGGAAAGTGACAGCCCATAAGAATTTGAAAGCTAGTTTTTTCTGGCCTTCTCTATTTTCAGATGTTTACAGGTTGGTAAGGGGGTGTTAAAAGTGTCAAATGTTTGCTAAGAAAAAGAAGTTAGCACCATTACCTTTAATTCTTTTCTTTATAGAAGAACATTTCAGACAGTGGGGATTATATTTTGTGGGGGAAATCAATCCAACATCAAGTGGGCAGTATAAGTGATCTTGGCAGGTACAAATTATTTTACTAAATGGATAGAAGCAGTTCCAACAAGGAAAGCAAATGATTTGGTGGTGATTAAATTTTTGGAGGAAAATATTTTTAGCAGATTCGGATGTCCTAAAAGGTTAGTGGCAGATAATGATCAAGTTTTTAGGTTTTCTAAGTTACAATATTTTTGTCAAAAATATAATGTGATATTGTCTCATTCGACTACTTACCACCCCCAGGGAAATGGGTTAGAAGAGTCATCAAACAAAACACTGGTGAGGATGCTTAAGAATACCATTGCAAAAAATCAAAAGAATTGAGATACCAAATTGAAATTTTATCTATGGGTAAGCCGAGTAACCCCAAGAAGGTCTACTGGAAAATCATCATTTGAACTTGTTTATGGAACAACTGCATTGTTTCCTAGTTAGTTGATAAATCCTATGGCCTTATTGGTCCAAGATATTCAAGAGGAATTGAGCCCTCTGGTGAGAAGGATGAATTAGTTGATTTAACTTAATGAAAACAAGGAGAAATTCATGGAAATTTTGATTGGTTATCAGCAGAAAATGAAGATGATTTTTGATAGGAAAGCTAAAGATATTATTTTTCAGCCCGATGATCTCGTTCTGAATACAAAGGCAAACATGGTAAGTTCGATCCTTTGTGGTTTGTTCCTTTTAGAATTGCAGATTCAAAGGCAAAAAACACCTTCATTTTGGATAATTTAGATGGTGAACTACTACAGCTACCAATGAATGGGCAGCACCTTAAACATTATTTCCAACACTGACTGGTTTTTTCCAATCATTGTATATATCAGAGTGTCCATTGTAATAATGTCGGTGAGTTATCCATGGTAATGTGTGATGTTACAGTTTGATTCCATGCTCGAGTTAAAGGCACTAATATGTGGTTATTAGTGTTCTTTTTCTTAAAAACACTATCCTCGAGTGGAGCTTGATGTTGTAACCTATTTTAAATTTGATGTACATATTAAAATAAGTGTAAAAAAAAGAAAAAAAAATCAAATCTTGAAAAAGGAAAAGAAAATGTGAAGGACTTGTGTTATTTGATTAAACTAATTTATGATAGTTTATCAAAGTCTTTTCATAATTAATATCTCGTATTTATAAAGTTTATTGCAATAATTGAGTTGGGCAGTGGGACCTTGCAGTGGTAGTCGGAGGTGTTAAAGTGTAAGAAGGTTGGTGATGCGTGAAAGGTAGAAAGGATGGGACCCGCCCGATGGAGAAAACCTGAAAACACAATTAAGTTAGAGGTTAACATAGGCAGTGCCCCTGCAAAGACTTTTGTTGGGCATGTTGACTTTTGAATAAACAGTGTAGATTCGTTGCAGGGCCACCACCTGGAAATTGGTCCCAGATAGAGTAGTCCCCACTGCAATGACGACAGCAAGCGAGCCAGCTCATTCAACTTTCATTCACCATGTCACATCCTTTGTCTAGCTTTCATCCAAACTGTCAAATCCTCCATTTAATTTGGTCATTTCCCACAATGGTTCCATTTTTAACTCCTATGATTTTTTTCATTCCACCATAAAAACATTTTCTTTTCTTTTGCTCAGTATATTATCTTGTTGTACGTTTCCAAGAAAATCTAAGTCCAACTCACATTTGAGTCTGACTCATCACCACTACAAGGTATTTAGCCATAGTCAATTGATTATCTCTTAAAACAGGCTAAGAAATATGTTTTAGCTGGTTCAACCTCACACAGTCTGCTCATGGATACTGAAAGAGACATATTTGATACTTCTTTCCTTGTCAACCATCACGAAATCTACCAACATGTCCAGTTAAACCGGTCCAATTCCCAAATTTATGCTGCAATGATAAAATCCAGTGTGTTGGTAGCCTTTTTCCCTCAAACATACATGTTCCCTAAGTTTATTCATTGGCTAGTTTCAGCAATGTATCCTCAAAGGTGTTTTGTGATAAATAGATTGGGAGAAAGTTTTTTTTAGGTTTCTTCTCTTCTGATTCAATAAGCATTGGGCTATCCTTCAGTAGAGTCTTACTTCACTTTCTTCGAAGAATCATTGACTACTTCTTTTGAAGAATTATCTGAACCACAGTTTGTTGTAATTCACTTGTACCTAATGACTAATGGAAAATAATTCCCTGTAGATTTCACTCACTTTCCCTTGGATATTTTTGTTGAAGATGTAAGACAATTTCTTTAAGTATTGGCCAGAATTTTAGGGAAAGAGGACATTACAGTAGTTGACATAGTAGTTTTAGGAATATTTTTTGTAATGATGAAGCTTGGGGTTGTATTGGATATACCAACCTATTGGGAAAAATAAATCAATGTCAAGTTCATGAATTTCACTCTTATAAGTGGTTTTAGATTTCCTTCACTTGTAACATATGTGTTCCTTTATTCCAATGTTCATAAGCATCTAGGGTTAAATATTATGGACACCCTCAAGCATAAACAATTAGTGTTCTTCTCGACTGATATAATAATAATTGGTCCCAGAAATGAAGGTATGTCCTATTTTGCCTCCTCTTTTATTTTTGTTGTATATTCAATCATTAATAGTTCAATTGCACCAGCTTTACTCCCTAAAGCCCAATATTTCCTTCAAGTGAGTAAAGATGTCAAAGTTGGAGACTTGTTTTCTTTCCAAGATCATGTTGAAATAAGGTTATATGGAGCTAATGTTGAACCCTACAGAGTGCGAACTTTTGTTCCCATGAGGATGTTTTCTCTTGAATTCATTAGAAAAAGTCTAAATGTGGATCAGGTACATTTTGTACCTACAAAGAAGGGACTCCTTTTCATGTTGCCTAGGATTGTTGCACCATTCATTGTAAAGACTAGGCAAGCAACAAATGTAGTCCATAAATTGTTAGAAGGAATGAATTTGTTACTAGAAGAGAAATGGTCTTATGATCCATATCATATAATTTCAAATAGGAGGATATAAAATGGATATGCTCCTCTTGTGCATGAGACAAAACTAGAAATTGAAATACTAGCAAATGGAGGGCAATCATCTCCCTTGGGGAATATAGAGATTGAGACACCTCTTGCTACTGAAAATAACCTAAAGAGAGGAAGGTCAGAGGTAGTTGATTTAGAAGAAGAGGAGGTCAGAGCAGCAAAAATGGAAAAGATATCTGAAAAGGCTAGTGCATCAGGAGCTCCTAGTATGTAATTGCAGTTAGGGGGGACTTTTTGTACTCCTTCTTCTCCATTTTCAAGGGAATATTCTCAAAATTCAGTTTCTATGATCAAACATATGTTTTTGTGGGTGGAGGAGAGAAATAAGAAAATCATAGAAAACATGGAATCCCAATCAGAAACTCAGGTATCTTCTGAACATCAGACAAGGCTGCTATCAGCTATGAATTTAGAGAAAAGTGAGCTAAAATTTTCTCTTTCTCATCCATCAACATTATTAGTAACATCTGTAGCAGGGTTCAAGACTGTCAATTTGACAGTGGATGCAAAGAGAATTCCATTGCCTGATAAAATTAATCTGCATATGCAAACTCAGAAATTAAATTTTCATGCTCTGTATAAATATGCTTCAGTTGCTTCGAAAGCTGAAAATATGTTGGAGAAAGTGGTAAACCATTTGAAGTTGGAGAAAGCAAACTCCAAAGCTCTTAATACCCAAAATGAAGAGCTAAAAAAGATAATTGTAAAAATTGGTGCAAATCTAGAGGATAGGTCTACAATTCAGAAGTTGTTGCAAAGCACTGATATCTAGATCCAAACACTGCAGAAAAGGTTGAAGTTTCCTTTAGCAAAACATCCCATGAGCTAACAGGAGTTGAGAAAGAAAAATAATTACTAGTCCAAGAACTTTTACAAATGGATGAGGAGATAGTGAAGTTGAAGGAGGTGAATCTTTCTTTACAAAAAAATATCGATTCACATGTATGCATAATTATTGTTGTAATAGATTCAGAAGATCATGTTGAGAAGCTGACTCTAGTTAGGATTGAGTGTCACATTTCTGAGATTGAATTAAAGAAGAAGTAGGTATATTTAGAAAATGTTGTGAAAATAATTAAAGCAACTGAGCAAGATTTGTTTATGATCAAGGAGACCGCAGAAAAATATAGAAGGGACTTCCAGATTGCTCAGCAAGAAATCAAAGAATTGAAGGAAAAAGTGAAAAGAAATATGTCCCTAGTACAAGCAAGAGAAATCTTGTGGAATGATATAATTAATAATGTAAAAAGTATCTGGCAGTTCCTAACTATCATTGAAGAGGAAAAGATCATTGTCAAAGACTTAGCATAAGTCATCCTCAGTAATAAGCAGAAGTTACATAATAGAGCCCAATTTTCTAAGTTAATTGACTTCTTAAATTCAAAGTCTACATAGGACATGAAATAGTTTTGGATAGAAGATAGGACAAAGCAGGTAATGGAGATAAACAAGATGATATTAAAAATTGCCAACAAGAAAGTAGCATACAAGAAATTGATGGAGATCAAAGAAGCAGTGATGATAAAAGAACAAGGGTTGGTTTTCCATCCTGTTGGGATTAGAAAAACAATTTGTTTTCCTGGGAACTATATGAAACATTATTGGTAGAAGCAAAAAGTAAAATTAACTCTACACATGAAAAGACTGCATCCTTAAAGGGAGCTACAATTGTAAATTATCTTCATAAATATTTTCAACTTGTCTAGATGATGAAGACTATTTTTATCGAGAAGCTTACTATTGGGATGGGGTCCCCTAGGTTAGTTTGGGGTTAGGATAACCCAAATTTTGGTACAATTTTGTAAATAATGTAAAGTTTCCATGATTTGTGGATGCAAAGCGTGTAGATAATTAGGATTCAAAGGGGATTAGCCCCTTGTTTCTAATAAGTTTTGAGTCGGTTTTTGAGATTCACACATGGTCCACGGACCATGGAATTGTATGAAGAAAGTATATAAATAGTTGAGTCTTAGCGAAAGGAAGAAAAAGGGAAGTGGACCTGAGATAAGGAATTGGGTTGACTGAAAAAGCTAGGGCAGGAAGGCTCTATTTCCTGCGCTTAGATAGAGAAAGAAAGGCTTTGTAGCTGAGTGTGTGGAGGCCTAGGTAGATTCTACAGTTGAGTGTGCGGACCCCTGTAGCTGTGTGCACATGGAAGTCTTGAGTATATAATATGTGAATTGAGATCATTCAAGACAAGTTTATAAAGCATTATTGAGTATTTATGTTCATGTCTATTTGTGTTATATGTCGTTGATGAATGACTTGATTTATGAAATATTGATTGAATGTTATGTGATTCTCTTGAGTAAGTCTTAATAATTTATGCAATGAATGTTTAGATACTTTTGTGAAGACTTTGGTGATTATCCTTATGTTTAAGTATGGGGGTTTACGCAGTGCATTATATTAGATATCATTTTGGGATTCAACTGCGTTAGGCTAGTCATTCACGTATGACCATTTCCATGAGAGGTAGTCGTAACTGACTAATTTCTCATGATTTTTGAATAGTTCACTTAGCACTCATTGCATCGGGTGATGCTCACAGGCGTGAAGAAGTGGGATTGAAACTAGTGAAATGTGGAGAACGAATCACATAGCATCAATCATCACTTCCGGGGCTTGCACCCGGTAACCAGGACTTCCCAGGAGGTCACCCATTCCAGAACTCCTCTGGCTCAAGCACGCTTAACTGTGGAGTTTTTCCCCACAATCAAGCCCACTTAGCTTGCTACCC